>VXAZ01006790.1:470153-674715 GCA_013399875.1 Gymnorhina tibicen
AAAAAAAAAAAAAAAACAACAAAACCCAAAACCCAAACAAAACAAAGCAAACAAAAAAACCCAACTAAAACCCCAGAAAAACCAACCCCCCACACTCCTCTTTCTGTCCAAGAAGACTCCACTAGCTGTGGAAGTGAGATGATAGAATCCCATAGAGTTCTTGTCTCCTCCAGACACCATCTCCTTGCCAGGTAGATCTGTGAAGTTTCTTGAAACTCGTGTAGTGTTGAAATACAAATGTTTAATTGACTCTATGACAAATCATCCAGGGCTGTAAATATGGAGTCTTGCCGCACACAGATTCTCTGTTCTGTCTCCATCCAGGTGCTCCACTAGTCCTGCTGACATCAGCTCAGCCATGGTACCCGCTCTGGGGAGACAGATGTGTTGCTGATTTCCACAGGGAGAGGTGCATGAGAAGCCTGTGACCTGGGAAGAGCCTGGTTTATGGTGGGCTGTAAGGTATTTCTCCTGCTCTCACAGTAGAAGAACACAGATATCATCACTCAGTGCAGAGCTTTCTGTTTGAGGTGTCCTCTTGCCTTGCTTGATGACCTTTCTTCTCTCTGCCTGACCAGTGGCCTCTAGAGCTCAGCAAGGAACAATAAGAAATCTCAGGAACTTGTATTTTAGTCAGTGTGATCCCAGTAGGAATGGGGGGAGTGTGCTGCAAAAGAGATACTTGGAAGTACTTTTAAAATTTCATAATATTTTGTTTTAAGTGAACCTCGTACACTGTAGAATCATAAAATCATTTAGGTTGGAAAGACCTCTAAGATCGAGTCCTACCATTATGCCACAACTGATTGTTAGCAGCAGAGTAAATTGCATTATTAGCTTTGCTAGCTCTCTCCTCCTGAAGGCAACTGTTCAACTTGGTTTTGTCAGATCAGACAATTTGCTAATTTTGGTTTGGCTTGCATTGATTTGTTAGAAACTGCACGGCTCCTTTGCCCATAGCAAACTATAAACGACTGCATCTACAGAAATTTCCTGTTCAGATTTTTCAGGTGTCCTTTAAGGCTCTGACCTCAAGGATACATACAACCTTTTGATGTATCTTCTTGCCTGATAACTTAAAATAACGTAAGGTAACTTTTTCTATTGATTTTTAGAGATGATTATGAAAGATGTTTCTATCTGCTGCATTTTGAGACTGAAGTTTTAAAGCATTTATGTCGCTGACATGGGGTATATTAAGGAACAGCTAATCAGATCTTTCTCTGTTCTTTTAGAAATATTTAATATTGAGAAAATTGGTTGCAGTATATTTTTGACACCAAGAAAATGTGGAAAAGAATTGAACCTGCAGTGAAAAATGCATTAAAATAGCTGCCTTGGACCCGGCTCTAGTATCAGTATAGAATACTGGTAGTTGGTGTTCAAACTCACGGTAGCCCATAAGGCACAGAAATAAGGGGGTATTTTAACGCTGCTTAAAATCTGCTTCATCTGATCAATACTTGAATTTAATGATTCATCTGGAAAAGCAACCAACAAAACAGCTTGATGAAAGAGCAAAAATAATTAACAATCAGTTAATTTGCTAGACATAAAAAAATCCTTCTATTATGCAGTATGCCATAATATTTTCAAAATGTCATCAGGAAAAAGGTATGAATCCATCACGATGGCACTCGGAAAGTGCGAGCCCTATTCAAAGTGGATCACACTTCTTTCCTTGGGTAAATATAATTTAACCATAGAAATAGTGAACCATCCAGCTGTCAATTACTTTGAAATAGCAGAAGCACCCCTTTTCAGATAGAAATGTTTCATACAGAAAGCTGTGATAACAAAAGCAGATGCTTAGGTATAAATCCTGTCTTGTGGGAACTCTGTAAAAGAAATTCTTCATCCCTGTGGCTGCAGAGTAAGTCTCCTAGGCAGGTTTTCAGGGATGGTTTGTTATGGTGGTTGTGCCTAGTGGCCAATTAAAGTTAGGATATATAAACTTACAATATTTTCTTGGAAAACTTATAATCTAAAAAAAAAGGATTAGCAACTGGAGGGACATGGGAGAAAGGAGACAGTGTGCAGAGATACATCTCTAAATCTGCAGTCTTAAACTGAATGCCACTTTTTTTTTTTACTCTGGTAGTAAGTAGTAGTAGTAGTAGACTGTCTTGGGAAAGACTGGCAGGAGGAGGGCCTCTGTGAGAAAGCCATTCATGGGACACTAATGATATTTCACATCGGAACAGTGTAAACTGAACCTACTTTGGAAGTTTCATAGGAGACTCCTCTTGGATTTGGTGATTTTCCTAATATACCTGGGGCCACAGCTAATGATTCTCCTAGAGATAATCTTCATAAGTTCCTATCAGAATGAAGGAAAAAAGAGTCTTGAGGGAAAGCTGATAGTTGGTTATCTCTGCCCAACCTTCAAATGTGAAAAGATCTGGGGATAAAAGTGAATAACTTTTGGGTAACATGATCTTTAGCCACTTCTAATTATTGTGGGGTTAGAAATTCCTAGGAGATTGATTTATATACTCATGTCATTTTTCAATAAACTATATAGAACAGAGAGATGGTGATTGATTATAATTATTGATAATATATGTATGCCAGAAATATGTTTTTATCAAGAAGTTTGAAGTAAACACAGAGTGGTCTTGCACACAAAAGCATACATAAGATTATTAATGAGATTGCTGAGTCAAGCACTAGGATTTAGGACATTACAAAATTATGATGGCTTAAGCAATAGCTGTATCTCTTATTTTTAATCTAAACCATTTACTGAGGTGGCAATTTTTTTTTAAAGGAATATGGTTATGCAGTTAAGGACTGTTTTATAATGCATGTTTATAGGGAAGAAGGAAAAGATTTTTTTTTAATAAAAAGCACTTCAATGTGAAAGGAAATTCACAGCATGAAGAAAAGTTGTCCTATAGGATGATGCAAGATGAAATATCAGCAGACTACTCCAAACTACAGAGATGTAAACTGGTTATTTCTCAGGAGAATCTTATTAAAATGGGAATTATTTTCCTATAGTAAAAGGCAAGTGCTGTGATACCTGTAATAAAGGTGAAGTGTACTTTTCCACTCTGAAAACCCTCATTTGTCTGAAGAAGGCAAACTAAATTTTAATAGATAAAGCTAAAACTTTGCATGAGGTATTATATCGGATTGATAGGAGGATTCTGGGGTGATAGGAAGCTTTACTTGGTGTTTGCCAAGGAGATGTTAAGAGGGAAGTGACCATAGAAGAGCTCCAAACCTTTGTCTCCCTGTATTTCTTTATTTCTGTTGTTTCTTCTGTGACTTTACCTTGACTCTGGGACCTGTAAAATCCTCAGGCTTGTCTGAGGTCACTTTTTATTCTGGGATAGAAAGTATCTTGCATCACAAACTTACAGGACTGGATGAGAGGACTAGCTTCTACAAAGAAAATCAGGTTTAATTAGTCCTTTTGGGGTCCATCACTGAATCATATTGAGGCATGGAGTGATTGCCGCTACCAGCAAAGGTACCCTCCAAGACCCTTCAAAAAAAGGAAACCACCTGTCTGCTCATTTCTGTTTATTGACTGCTATATGGATCTGGTGCTGTAAATTTGGCACATGCTTTGGCACATGGCTGACTTGCTAAACTGTGGTGCCTTCATCCCATGTTGCAGGGGAACTTCTAAATTGGGTTTATTATTAATATTAGAACATTGGGACAAAACTAGTATGACTTTTAAGTGAAATTTGATCATTAAAACGTTATTGAAGAAGAGACTGACTATTTTAGTATGTGTAGGTGAAACGAGAGACAATACTTTTCTTTTGGTCTCAAATTTGAATGTCAAGAGTCAGCTCCAGTAGCTTATATTCAGTTTCAGAGAAGGAAGAGGCTGTTCATGTGCATGTAAGTAAAGGCAATTTCAGTTCCTGGTATTTTAGAATAATCTGTGGCTGTGCTGTTCTATGCTGCATTATCTTGGAGCAAGTGTTGTGCTTGTTGGCTTTCTCTTTCCAAACTGCAGGAAGTCTCTTATTTAGATATTTGCAGTCTTAGCTGCATTGTCAGATTTTTCTCTGAAACTGCCAGAGAAGCAATACAAGTTGGGAGAAGCCACAGTGTGTGTTTATCATTGCAATTTCATCTGGATTGAGTAGTCTTGTGATGTACATTTAGCTAGGAAAAAAAAAGCAGGAAACCATATAGTACTACTGAAACTTAGTGAAATGCAGTGCCCCAGATTTTAGAAATTACTTCTGGGAAAAATTCCAGTTGATAATTACCATTTTAAAATATCTTTTAAGCCACTATGCTTAATTACCCATGTAAATATGTATTAGAAGTTAAAAGTACCAGAGAAGCAGTAAAAATGAAATGGGGAATGTGTTTGTTTATAGATACAATAAAAATGATTTTGTTCTTTGATGTGTACACAGTGCTAAATAGAAATGTAAATAATAGCAACAGCATTTGAATGGCACTGTATACAGTGCTGCTTTTGCCCCGCCTGGTTTCTGTAGGTCCAGTTTCATGATCAGGATCACATGCTGAAAAGCCTCTTTGCTTTCTGTTTCCTGGGCACATTTGTTTTGAGGCTCTTGAAAGCAGCAGACCGAAGTGGTGGCTGTGTTTAGTGGCATTTCTTTTTCTAGTGTAAGGAGAATAGAATAGACATTTAAAAATGTGTAAGTACTGGAAACTTTGAAACCAGAAGTGTTTGCTCAGGAATATATTTTTGAGTTGAATGTGTGTTTGGTTTACTGTAGACTGGGCTCATTAATCTGGGGCTGCAGCTCAGGCTGAAGCCTGCCTTGGTCAAATCTTCACCACAGTGAAAGGCAGAAGCCACTCATCTGTGTGTTGTGAGAGAAGGACAAATGTTAATATGGTCTGTCATCTACTGTGACCAGATCTTGACTGACACATCATCATGAATTATCTGGGCTTTCTGACCCAAATTTGCTGTATTCTTTTTTAAGTCTCTGTGTTGCTCTTCCTATTTTTACTTTGTTTTCCACTCACACCTTCAGAGCAGTTTATCCCATGGCTTCTGGGCACACCTCATTTGAGTTTATGCTGAGATAAAGACCATCAAGCCCAATATTCATGGGGACCTGAACACAGTTTACCTGGACCGTAAGGCTACCATAGGAAAATGTATTTTTTATAGGGTTTTTTTGGTTTGGTTTTTTTCCCAAGCAAGAGTTGTAGGGAAAGCAAAGAGCTATTGAACTTTGTGCTCTTTGAGACAAGATACCAGGCACAACATGGACGAGACTTATCATGTTAAAATAATTTGCTTTGGAATAATTACAACAGTGCGTAAACAGGTAGAACTTTCATTGCAGCCTTGTCTTTACACCAGCATCTTTCCCTAGTCCGTTTTCCAATAGTGCCTTTAGCATCCCCCCTGCAGCTTTTACGAGTGTAGATGGCAGATCATCCAGGGAAACTGGAGCAGTGTTGTAAGGGACAGCAGTACCCATGGTGTACGTAATAAAGCATAAACCTCTGTGGAATGGAGCATTTGGAATATACAGGGGTTACACTACAGTGATGCAAGCCTAAAGATTGCCCTCCAGTGCCAAGTTAAAGCTGTCCAACTTTGATAGCGTGACACCGCATGTCATCACTGCGACTGTCACCTGCCTGAGGCAAGGAGGAACACTGGTCGGGTTTCCAAGAGGATTATCGTCATGGGAGGGCGAACCTTAGCATCTCTCAGTTCACATTCATCACTGAAAGGTCAAAAACCCTCTTATTTTGAAACAATGTTTAGAGCATTTTAACAGCTCCTCTCTGTTACATAAATCCTTAGCAGAGAGGCTGAGCCTCTCCAGTGGAAGAAGGGTGCTGGAGCTGCTCCTACAGTCTCTGTAGCCTCTTCAGCTGCTGTGTGAGAGGGGGATTTTGGTTAAATTGAAACACTTGGGGTTAAGTAACACTTATTCTACTCCATACCTAATCCCTCCAGTACCAGTTATTTTGTGGCTTGTATACGTAGGGCTTTTAAGAACTCGTTCTGCAGTCCAGGAGAGCTTGTGTCCCATGTGAACCTGTCCCATCTCTCCCTTCCTTTTGAAGTGATGCTTGTTAAGCTATAAATATTCATGTAAAAAAGATTAGAGCACAGTTGAATGTTTGTGTTTGTATTCTAATTAATGAGAAAATTCCCCTTCCCCATGTTCTTATTATAAAAATCTTCAAGATTCTGAGAGTCTGTGTATTAATACTAAACAGGCCAAGGGAATGTTACGGGAGCAGGTTATGACTTGGCCATGTGGACTTATACTTTCATAGTGTTATTACTGTATGCTTGTCTGAAACTGAGTCTTTTAGTAAAAACCCTCATGAAAATACCTGTTTTTCCCAATGTTAATTTGAAATTCTCAGAGAGAAGGAAAAACCCTACAAGAAATGTCTGACTGTAACTCATAATCAGAGAGGAGAAAGAGGTGAGAGGCAGAATATGGGTAAAGTATCCAATAACCTTTCAATCCTTTTGCAAAGTGAAAAAGTAGGTAGCAATAAAGATTTCTAAGTCTGATAAAATATCTCCACAGGACCTAATTTCTTTGCAATATTGTGGTTTTACTCAATCAAGGTCAGATGAGAACTAGATTAGCTACATGATTAATGTGTATATTGGGCCTCACATAGCAAAGTCAGCCAGCACACTGAGGACACTTTCATTATAAGGACTGTGCAAATAATCACTGATGTTTAACCACGCAGTATATTTGACTGAAAAAATGAGGTTATTACCAAAAATAATTGTCACTCAGTCACTTCAACAGAATTTACTTCACAAGAAACAAGCTTGAATGAAAGAGAAGAAAAACAAAATTCTAACAGTGCAACGAATGGTCTGAAAACCCTTAAAAAAGTGTACATTAGTGAATTAACATTTCATGAAACAAAAAAAGCACTGTTTCAGGTTTTTATTACTGTAAGGCTTGTAGGAAGGAAGTGTAGCAGGCATGCAAAGCCCTCGCTGCTTGTGGTGCAGCACTGAATTACCCATCAGAGGTGTCAGGTTTGCTGTGCACACTCAACAGGCCACTTGAGTGTGCCCAAAACATCTCCAACATCTGGAGCAGTTACATTTTGCTCATTGTACTGCAAAGCTTTGTAGATAAAGTAAATTAAGTTTCATTTATAAAATGCCTCTGAAGAAAAATAACAGCAAGATCTAGGTTTGTTAGATTTCATTCTGATTTTTCTTTTTTCTCTTAGATTAAAAAAAAGAACGACCCACCAGTGTTTGAGACAATGTTTAAAATTAAGTTTGCCTTTCTAGGTAACAGTAATGTGGTGAAAGGGTATTTGTGTGGAAGCAACTAATAAAATGTAACTTAATGGTAGTTGTAGTGAAATCTCTATGAGAAAGGAACTCCACCTGAAAAGTTCTCATAACATGGAGAACTCAAATTCATTGCCTCAGTGGGGCCTGGGTATATTTGAGAAGAAATTGTGGTGACAGCTTCCTTTCTGAAAGGGAAAGGAATTCCATTACTCATTTCATCAGTTCTGGTGGTGCATAAAAACGTAAACTGTCCCTGAGATCTATTCTGTTGTTAATGATGGCCTTGTCTACCAGCCAGATGCCCATTTTACTGGCTACTGTAGAAACCATCACTGGAACAGCTGATTAAGTAGATCACAACAACCAAGAGCTAAACTGTGGCAGCATCTTGAATATATACTTTGTATTTCATTGGAAAACGGCCAAAATAATCCTGTTAAAGCAATAAGAAGGAATCATCTAGTCATCTACTGACAACCCAACAGAACCCTGAACTTGCCAGCTCAGGCCATCTGCATTATTTACTTTTAAAATAGTTTCTAAGGAGAAAATTGTAGAATTGACAGAGGTGCTGTTGGTAGTAATACTTGGAAAGGGATCTGTGTTTGTTCTGCTCTTTGCTGTGGATCATTTGGGCACAGCACAGTGCATGATGACTTGTATGCAGAGTGGACTTCTGAAAAAGGCAAGGTAAATCTTGCTCCCGTGTAGTTTTAAGGGAATTGAGTTGTATAACTTCAGTGTCAATGTTTACATTTGGAATAACCAGCACAATTTTCACTTCTCAAAACTCACTGAAAAGTGAATGCATTTACAGCTGTAACCACTATCCCCACCACTGTGCCCCATGTCTGTGTACTTTTCACTTGGGGAGGTGAATCCTAATTGAGAACAGAGAAATAGAGAAAAAGCGGGCAATTTTTCTTCCAATGAGGACATGAAATAAAAATTAAGCCAGGTAGGGGAGAAGTGCTGTGAAGCCTGATGTCTGCTTAGAGAAGAGTGTTTAAGAAACTCGTGAACTTTTATTTTGCTATTACCCATTCTAACCAGCTTCTGAAAGATAACGTCTCTGGTTACTCATCTGTAGAACACACTGGGCTTTGGTTTTGGTAGTTCCATTGTATTTGTTGAAAAAAGGAAAGAAGCCCTCAGAGAATACTTCAACATATTTTTTCCCACTAGAGCAAATGAGCAGCTTGACCAGATGAGAGATCCATTCGGCCCTGTACTTTAAATGGCTAATAGATCATGCCTGGGAAAAAACAGATTAACTGGGCAAGCTTTTAGTGAGATTTCCTCAGAGGGTTCTGCCAGCCACTAACAATTGGCAGTTTATGTACTTTTTGACCTAAACATATTTTGGTTTTGTATTCAATAGCCTGTTATTTATTTTATAAAATTTTCTAGTTGCTTTCAAATTATGTAAACTAGTAGGAGCAATTCTACCCCCTGCTGAGAATGTCACAGGTTACTTAAAAGACTTGTGTAAAACAAGCAATAACTGCTTTGTAAGAAAAAGTGACCAAGTGCATAAACGTGGTCCATCACCCCAAGGATATGTTCTTCTCTCTTACTTCCTTGCTGTCTCCTGTGTATGACAAGACCCCACTTTCTTCACAACCGAGCTGTCTGTGATGAACTTAATGCAAATACCTGCTTAGACTGTGACTTGAAAACACCATTAGCCGCATTTGGAAATTACTGGAGTAATATCAATATAACAAAGTAGATCCAGTTAATGGAGAAGCTCTTGAGGAAATAAGATGTTCAAGTTGTCCTTTTGAGAAAAGACGTTTAGGGATTGAAATAATATGTAAATTATTTTATTGGTGCATGAAACAACTTCCTAGAAGTCAAATTGCCATCTCCTATTTCTAAAAGATATATGACCTTATTGACAAAGCCAGACAGAGAGAACTTACCAAGAGAAGAAACTGATGACAACATGTGCATTGTGTCAAGAAAACCAAGACAAACACCTGGAAAACTAAATTTGCAATTCAGTTGTTGCCTTTTCTCTTCCTTCTAGTACTGCTGAGAAACTCCCAGCATTTGAAAGGTGGAAACAAACAGACAAAGGGCCCAGGAATGGCTGATCAGAAGATCTATTCTCTCTCTACTTCTTCAGAAGTGGTGTCTTGTTCTGCTGTTTCTTCTGTCTCTTTTTGAATGTCACTTCTCTGGAACAGGATTAAAATTTTAAAAGTAACAAGAGATTAAAAGCTCTTTCACTAATGTATTTTCTTATTTTGCAAAGTAGCTGTTAATACCATCTTTAATATCTATAAGCCTGTCAAGGAAAAGGTTTTTACTGTGAATTTTGTAGTGAAAGCGAAGGCAAAAAGGAATATCATTGAAGTACAGCTCATGATTTTTATTTTAAATATTCATCTGTTTCTACCTCTTCTGTGTATCTTTAGTAAAGTTTTACATATCTGTTTTAAGGAAGTGTCTGCCACAGCATTACGCATGCTTTGCATTTCAAATTCTGGGCCATTTAAAATTGTTTAAAATGGGTGGGGTCTGTGTAAACACCACTGATTTAGGGGTTAAAAGTATAAAAATTGAGATTATTCTTTATGTAGGCACTGGATATTTGTTCTGGGGATACCTTGCAAAGAAGAAATAATCCCAGTGACACTCCCTCCATTTCTTAAAATGTCAAAATTAAAAGAAACAATCAGCTTCAGTGATTTACTGCTGCACAGCAAAGTTACCAGTGTAGGTTACTTATCACTGATTTTCAAACCGAAGTTGTAGTTACTTTAGATATATTTGGACCACTCTGTACACGTGGCATCTGATACGTGGGCTGATCAACCCTTTGGATCCCAGAAGAAACACCTTCAAAATGACATTGTGTTGATTATCCTGATTTTCCTCAGACCTTCTGACCTAATGGTGTAAGTCACTAACCAAAATGTGTGCTGTGCATTCTTAGCTGAATCTGGGTTCTAGTTCATTGTCTTTGTCCTGTGATGCCCACTGGCCAAGTCTTAGTCATTGGAAAAGCTGTTGTCTTATTCCTGTGGCTTTTAAGATCCTTGCTGGTAGTAGGAGCTGGTAACACCAGTGGTGTGGCAGCTCCTGAGGGCACATGGAGCTCAGGCTGGTGATTGAAGTGAGGACCTGGGTGAAAGAAGATGAGGTCTAGAATAGAAATGATATCTGTGACTCGCCAAAGGAGATCACAGAATACCTTTGTTTTCAGAGAGAAATACCCTTGACACTGGACACATCCACTCACCAAGCATTCAGTCCAAGCAAGCTAACAAATCTCAACATGGTTAAACTATTTCTGATGGGTTTTTTTTTCCCGTAAGATGGAGGTTTGTCTATTTTAAAATTTACTTGAAATATAATATGCAAGATCTCTGTGAAAGGAAAGAGAATTTGTCTCAAAGAATAAGACAGAGGAATTTTTTAAAATATATTTTAACATTCTGAGAATGTGAAAATTCCTTTTTTTTTTGGTGTCTGGACTGTCAATACCAACTCAATATCCATGATAACAACAAGCTAAGCAGAAAGTTGTGCTGTAGTTGTGAGATAATGCTGGCAAAATAATTAACTGCATCAATCAAACTCACAGCAGGATCCTCCAGAAACAGAAAGGTGAGTCTGCAAAAACTGATAAATATTACTCAACAGAAATTATCAAAGACCCTGCTAGGAGGGAGTTTTAAGGAAGTGTTAAAACACATCTATCTGGAGACAGTTCTTCCCTGAAGCAAGGGGACACATTAAAGTTAATGTTTTGTTAGTAAACTCTAGTAATGGTATGAGTGCATAAATATCACTTGCATTTATAGGTATAATCATGTTAATAAATTGATATAATACAAATTCTCGTAAGTATAATGCATAAGTATCTGTTACAGGCACAGGTGCCCCCACACTTCGATTCGTGTTAGAAAATCCAGCATAAATGTGTGCTTTGAAATGTTTGTTACTGTGGCACCAATAGTGGAAGTCAAGTTTTGCTTTAAAAGTTTTTCTTTTTTTACTATCCTCTGGCTTTTTCCTCCATATATAAGTTTTCAATGAGGAACATAACTGCATTGTCATGAAGGCTTTCTTTTTTATCTTACCCATAAAAGTCAATGCATTTCTGAACAGCACCTTAGGCATTCTTTTAGTTTAAAGGAAGGCTTGAAAAAAACTATGCTTAAGCACTCTCCTAATTGGTACCTTGAAATAGTGTCGATGCCCAGAATTACAGGGATCTGGACAAGGGTTCAATCCACCAAGGTAGAAAATATGTGGCAGTCAAGATCTGTGGATGCTTCAAAGCTGTCCCTTGATGTTGGTGTCCAAGAGTTGTTGTTCTGGTGGGGCAAAACTATCTCAGCACTGAAAAGCCAGAGGAGCTTGGCTGCTGCCTCTTGTCAGCACTGGAGTGTCCTGCTGGCACCTCTACATCTCCTGCAGGCTCAGCATCCTACGTGGCATTCTAAGATGCAGCTTCTCGTGAAATACAGGTCTGTGCCTCCCTCTTCTCTTGTATTTTGCGTGTGTGAGAGCAGAGAAATGTCTGGCACTTTGCAGGTAATGGCTTGTAAGTTGCAGCAATTATTCATGCAGGGAGAAAGAAAGCTGATGTAAATATTTCATCACAGAAGAACTGAAAGCCTTATTTTTTACACAGGTAGGTGTTGGCTTCAAAACACCTCTCTGGGCCACTTTCTTTTGATTTTTTTTGTACATATTTAATGCCCTTTATGCACATAGGAGTGTACATGCATAGGATTTTATGGCTTTGGGGATTGCTGTTGTAGCCTGAACACCTGGAACTTGGCACAGCGGACCATAAATACTGGTCTGATAAAGCCCTGAGCAGCTTCAAGGAGACTCTTGGAGTAGCAGGTTATGTGCTCCCATAAGGTCCTTTCTAACCTGGACAAATTCATGGTGTAAGAAAAGGTGCACACACTTAATCGCAAAGAGGAACAGGACTGTAGTTTAATATCTACCTGTTTGTTACCTCTGCATGTAGATTAAATGGCCTCAGCAGCATCTGATACAGACTGACTAAAGGTTTGTGTTGGTAAATTGCACAAGTCGGAAATGGAAAAATGAACCCTTTCTCCTATCTCTCTTTTCTGCTCCTTGGGGGTAAACTGATTGTAATCAGAGCCAAGTTGTAATTATCCAGTGAGCCTGAGTTGCTTAGGTGTGTAGCTAAAAACTGTATCCTGTGTAAGACACTGTCTGTGTTGGCAGTGGCACTCAGAGTACACCAAGGATCTCCCCATGGCAGATTCTGATGGGGTTTATCTGCCCCATAGACCCTCCTGAGCTTCCCAGCTTGGTCACCTTCCTCATCTGTAAGGCCCTACTGCCTGAAGAAATTTAAAATTAGCTTGGGCATCTTTATGTAATAAACTGTAATTTAGATATATTCTGAGCTATAACTTCTCCTTCATGCGGTTTAAAAAGAGGTGAGGAAGAATCTCTGAAGATGTTTTTTACAAATTTTCAGCAGAGTTTTCCCTTCCTGAGGGGTTCCATCAGAAGTGGATTACATTGTGCCCCTGGTAATCATTGAATAAATATGTTAAAAAGTGCTCGATCATTTTAGCAAGTACCCCCCTGTGGCTTCTGCAGTGCCTTGTTTGAATTGTACAAGATGTTCAACATTTTCTATGCCTTATTGGTTTGACCTTTAAATATTATTTAAAAAGTGAATGTGATATCATCTGCAACCAGCAGATAAAGGCTTAAGAGTAAAAGGACAATATTTTGTTGGACGACTGCTATATTTAAGAATAGCATAACCTTTGAAGGTCTTGTAAAATAGTAATAAAATTACTGTATTTTTGTAAAATAGCAGTAAAATTGGTGTATTTTTCTAATATAAAAAAGTAAAAGGCTGTGGTTTATAACTTGAACTTGGAAGTTTTTCCACCTAATCTGATTTTTTTGTTATTTTCTATATCATTAGTCACATGCTGGGCAGTATAAAGGTATGTTTATAACAAGATAGCTTAGATGCAGGAATATTTAAGAAAAATGTCACGTTTCACCTGTAATGTAAATTCTCATAGTATATAACCACACAGTTGTAGGGTGCATGTGAAGGATTTGCAGTTTCTTAGAGGAGTCTGGGTGAGGAGGACCATGAAGTAAAAGTGAAAGATTTCATTATTTGAAACCCTAGCTGGGTAACATAATTATATACAAATGTAACTTTTGTAATTTCATAACCATTTGGTGTTTTAATCCATTTGTCAGATTGTTTAATTGTAGAAAAGGAATTTGCAGGCTGTGAATGCTCTTGGGTACTGCTGACCTCTGAGAGGAGGCTGGAGCGCAGCTGTTGGGCAAGTTCTAGGAGTGGGTGGCACCTCAGTGTCTTCCTTTGCTTTGCCCATGAAAGGTTTATACCTGTGTTGCTGAAATACCCACCCTCACTGAGAGGCTGCGTATTGTTTTATTGACAGGTTCAGAAAACACACTTTGGTATTTTCTGATATCTCTCCCTCTGAGCACACTTAATTAAAGCTGCAGTGTTGAGTTGTAATAGCATTTGAGATCCCATTGTCCGCTTCTGCTGTATGTGTATTTTTCAGATGTGGGTCTGCAAGCTCTTCTGTTTGTAAGCCTTGAGCTATGTTTGGCAAAGGAAGGCTTTGAAAAGCTCAGCTCAAGCAGAGCAAAATGAGCCTGTGGTGTCAGCTGGGACTGCAAATGCACCCCCTCAATGTGGTGTTGCAGTCAGGCTCGACCGCCTGTAATTACTCCATTAGGGAGACCACTGAGACTATAAAGACATCCTGGGAGCAGTATTTCCCTCTCTGACCGTGACCTAGGAGCAGAGTGACAGAAGCAATATTGTGTGAAATGTGGGCTCTTTTAAACCTGATTGTTTCATTATCCTCCATCAACCTCCACTATTTAAAAAAAAAATAAAGTGTAAGCAGTAGTAGAAGGCAATATAAAAGGTACCACTGATCGTCAACATTTTTTTAAGAAGTGGTTTCTACTTTGCTGCTTCTTCTATTCTACTGCTTGGCTTCTTCTTTTTTGTTATTATAAAGATTATTTTAAAATATTTAAAACTGAAAGAAATTTATATGTTCTGCCATCAGTTTTCTAATTTTCAATCCATTTTGTTCAGTTTGTTTAAAGGACAGCTGGTAGAAATTCACTTTGTTTAACCTTAGGCTTAATCTTTTCCCCTTGGGTGGGATTTGCAACCCTTTTGTGCTTGCCAGGTGTTAAATATAATAAAATTAATTTCTGTTTATATGAACATTTTAGTTTGAAGAATAAAGAATGTTGTAGTTAATGACACGGTTGAAATTGTTAAAGTTAAGTCTCAGTTTGAGTAATAAAATGTCACTACATTCCTTAACCTTTTTTTTTTATTTTTCAGTGTTTTTTCCCTCCAAAAACATTACCAGCATGCCCAGCTATCGTGCAAACCTTCTGTCTGAATATTTTATTTAAAAGCACTTACAGTATGTCGTTTTGTACTCCTCAAAATTAGAAACATTTTAGGAATGTTTCACTTGAATACTGCATTCATTTACTTATCGTTCCCAGAATTGGGATTGCAGAGAAATTTTTCACACTGCTGAAAAATTAACAATGAAAACTCAAATAATTTTTGACAGATAACAAATTATCTCAGGTGACACAGCTTCAGTAGCTTTTTGTTGCTTTGGACATACACAGTTATGGGCTTGTTGCTGAGAACAAGACTTGCTATTGCTACCCATAAAGTGATCTGGGAGGGATTAATGAGTCTCAAAGAGAGTTGCAGGGGGTCTCCATGACCATCCATAATGGAATGAACTCTGTGGATGAGGCTCTAATGATGGGAAAGTTCTTCCTTCTGTCAGGATTGTGCCACCTGAGTGTGTTCTTATCACTATTGTGGGCTTCAGTAGCCACTTCCTAATGAGAAATATCATGAGGAAAGATGTGCTTCTGTAAATAACAGGTTTTTTTAGTAGTTCATCCACTCAAGGGATAGATCAGCATTCCTGAAGCTTTTCCTTTGGTGTTCCATGAAGAACTTTTCTCCCTGAATCAAAACTTTTTGCTGTCTCTGGCAACAGAAGACCAAGTGACTTTAAAATAATTAGTACTTCATCATTTTGTAATTGTTCTTGCCCCAACATTTTCATGCTGCTATGCCAATCTTAAAAATCAAAATCTCATTAGCTCTTAAACCCAGGGAGATCTGGAACCAGGGCACTCATTATTTGTTCCTGCTTCCAAGAGGGGAACGCAACTGCACTTTCCAAAACACTTTATCAGCAATATTTCTTGCTCACAATGCAACAGGTGGATGTGTTAACCTTTGCTCTTAACAGGAGCACTATATAATTTACGTGATCTTGGCAGCAAAAATGTATCAATGCTAAATGCTTAAATTTTGAATAGTAAAATTCAATCTTTAACTTGCTTTTAACTTTTTTAACGAAAAGGTAAAACATGGAAGTGCTTGCTTCTTGGATCATTTACAGATGTTAAAAAAGTTTAAATGTTTCTTAATTTCAGCAGTAACTACTGCTTTGTTATTTTATCTGGAGCTAGGAAACATTAAAACAATATCTCCTTTTACACTTTTCACTGCTTTCATCAGCATGTCTGTAATGCTGTCATGAAGAGGCTTGAATACCAGCATATTTAAGACATTTAATAATTACTTTTTATGCATGATTAAAGATACAGGCTTGTATTTCTGATCTGGGATTAAACATACCCTCAGATCAAGGTGGGACACGTCATCCCTGTCGTTTCATCTTTGATCTTCTGTCGCAATGGAATTCGGACAAAGCTGGAATCTAAACCAGTGATGAGTTCTGGGAAAAAGTAGGTTGTCCTTTTTTAATTTTTGCATCAGATTCAAATGAAGATATTTCCTATGAAAACTAATAGCTGTCTTAGAAGCACTAACTACAATGATATCAAAAACGCATGTGTAAGATCAAAACTGACTTGCTGTATTTTGGCTCTCTCAAACCTCTTCCTCGATCACCACGTGTGTATCATCTCCCTTTGGTTTGCTTTCCCAATAGAGCTTGCTATTTTCCCATCCCTAAATCTTGACATTACTAAAAGCTACAAGTTAAACTACTTCTGTAACAAACTTCATGCCCTCTGTTTGGTTACCACTTCTGAGTGTCATATATTATGACATTTTGGGAAGCTTATGACAGTTTATTTTTCTGGAGGAGTCTGTGAAGATTACACTGTCTTCATGCTCTTTCACTTATTGAACCTTTCCCCTCCTCATCTGCTTAAAGCTAATACAAACTAACCTTGAAATTAAACTTTAGCCTGGCTCTCCAGGATTTCAGCAGCAGAAAAAAATTGAAAAATGACCCAAGACTTGCAAGAAATAGTCAAAGCAGGATTGATTAATTTCTTAATTACAAAGTCCTTTCACCCCAAAAGGAGACATTATCATTGCTGTCATTTTTGGCCTTGTGTGAATTGCTTGGGGGTACTTAGTAACTGTCTTGTAGATGTTAGTGATGCCTATGGATGTGAGGTTACCACTGCTTTGTTTGAGGCTGAGGTGGTCAGCAGTTTGGTGTTGTGAGTGCTGGCAGGAATGAAGATGCAGTTCAAATGTCTGCCAGAACAGCCCCTTAATTCTTAGTTCATTGTTGCTAGTTATAGTTTAATTATGTTTTTATTTATGAATGACATAATGAAGACTTCAGTGGATTCGAGATTACCCAGAGTGTAAGTGGGTGGTGGTCCCTCTCCTCCTCTGTTATCTCCATCCCATGTAACATATCTGTATGTGATTTATGGGTGTCTAATGGAGCATTTGTTTGGGTGTGCTGGCTCTTCCAGTATTGGATCTGTCCCTGGAGAACATTATCTCCAGATAAAGACATGACAGCCATCAAGGAAATCAGATTAGCTTGTAAAGGTTTATTTAAAAAGGGAATTGAAATTGTGATTATTAATTTATAATTTAATTCCCCATTTACCTAAATGCATCTCACAGACTTTAAATGAGATTCTAGGAAACACTGATCAACATTAGAGAGGAACAAATACCCAAAAGTTTTGTCTTCTGAAAAATCAAAGTGGATTCATTTATGAACTCTTCAGGTGATTTAAATGTTTTTCCCAGTTTTGGGCAAAATATTACATTTGGAGCTGTGCCATATCCTGGCACGTGAGCTGTACCTGACACTTTGGAACAGTGGAGCCTCAGTTAGTCTGTACACAGGCTGTGATAGAGCCCTGGGACAAACCTGGTATCCTCAGGCTGCTTGGAGCACCTTTAATTTAAAAAGTGGATGCCTGCTTGGGCATTCAGTAATCGCCTAGGAGAGATTGTCATCTTTCATTACCGCATTAACCTTTAGAGCTGACAACAGTGTGCCAGCTCACAATAATTGAGCACAGGTCCATGAAAATTAGTTTCTTACCTCGAGATTGTGCATATGGTTGGGTTGTTCACTCACTGGGGTTATTTTGCGAGTGACATTATTTTTCTCACTGAATTTTAGCTTAATTTTTAAATTACTGGCTTAGACTGTTGTCTCCTTAAAATACCTATCCTGGAGCTGGAAGAGGAAGAATGGGAGAAACATTTGTGTCTCCTTTGAAACTTGTAACTTGCAGCTGTTCCAGCACTGCATTTTTGGAATTTGATGGAGCATGAATTCGAGGCAATTCCTTTTGTTGTGTTTTGAGGGAAGGAACAAGTGTTTGGGACATTGTGCATTCTGAAATAAAACCTCTAATTTTGTGTTTCACACAATCTGTCCTTCCTTGCCAATGCTTCAGCCCAAATACCCCTTATCTAACAAGCTAGAGTTTCTTCTTGTGGTGTAATATTCAGAAGTCCCAAATATTTATCATTTAATGGAAATTAGGCATGTGTAATGTCAATACTAATGGGGTATTTGTGTTACTTCAATAAACTAGACTTTAATTAGAAGTTACACTGAAGGTCTGATTAGAAAGCAGAGCCCTTCTAGGGATCAATTCTCAGTCAAATTCAGATGATGTAAATGTAACTGCAAAGTTATATATTTGTTAATCAGTGTGAACAACTTGCTCTGTGTGAAAGAAGCCTTAGAGAAGTAATTTTGCACCCTGAGCACGTTTCTTGTCTGAAGCACGTTATTAGAGGCTGTTTTCAAATTGCATAACAAGCTTTAGACTTCTGCTCTTGAGGGCAGATCTACCATTTCCAGTTACATATTCTAGCACTTTCTTAATTTCTGATACAATATATCTGGGATAGGTTGTTTTATTATAATTTCTCTTGTTTTATAACTTGCTAATTGTAAATCACACCATACTCCACTTGTAAAGAAGCTGTGCATACTCTAAGTGCTGAAAAGGATACTGAGAGTAATTTATTTAAGGGACTAATATCTCCCCATATCACTTTCAGTCACTTAAGCAGCTGAATAAAGCCCAAATATTATTTTCTTCAGCTGGGAACTATTTCCATCATGTCACTTAAAATTGAGGGATTGGAAAATTGCATGCTATGAGGTTTTTTGTTTTTTTTTTTCTGAAAAGCTACTGTTTGTTTATTTATCGTGGTGCTGATAGATGGCCAAGACACTTAAGGGATAATCAGGCAATTTCCGAAGTACTTATCAAATGAATTAGAGGCAAGTTGAAACTGCAGCAGGATGAATTCATTCCTATTAAACTAAATTGTCTTAAACTAATGAGGTAGAGAGAATATGACTTGTGTCCAGCCTGTGGTGAAGATTTTTCCCTCATTCAAGTAGAGAGATTAATGATTTGTCTACATATGCAAATGCCCCAAAATAACTCTTTTGGAATATTTTTCTGAATAGTTGTATTGACACATATTTCTCACACAGGCAGTCATACTCTAGAAAAAAAAGATGTGATTTTTTAATGTAAAAGTGTTGTTAATCTAAGATGTCTGTAACTTCATGGAGTTTTATTCCAAAATAATTCTTCATATTGACTCTCGAGTACTGTAAAGCTTGAGGAGTCTAAGGACTCTCATAGTTTATGTACAGTTTTATACAGCCTGAGGCAGGAAGGATCCACAACATCACCAAGCCTGCTGGAGCATGTGTGAAAATCCTTTACATGTCAGCGTTATCCTTGTAATTTATTGGTTTCACATGTAGCTAACAGTGGTTTGTTTTTAAAGATGAATCTTCTACAATGGTACTCAGCTTTTGTAAATTTATAGTATGGAAAAATGGCAATGCAGTTACATTTCATCATTCTAACAGTCTAAATATGTTTGTCCTCATTCCTCCCCAAATGTCCCATATCTTAGTTTTCCTGACAGAGAAGCAGTGATGAGGTAGAGAAACACAACTTCTCACTTAGTGCTTTTTTTGATGAGGTACTTGATTACAAATTTGCATAACAAGCAGTTTAGTTTGTCATTGTAATCCCTGGAAGTTTTGATGACCATCTTTGTAAATGTAAAATTGTATTTGCAGTTCCAGTGAAACTGGAATGGTGCAAGTTTGTACAGTATGGAAATATGTCTTTTGACAGATTTCCCCTCAGAATCCCTTAACATGACGTGATGTTGACCAGTTGAAACTTGCCTGGTTACTTTACCAAGTGTAATTTACCTGGATCCTACCTGGAAGAAGGATTTTGTGGAGAAATTTTGATGCATATACAGCAGCTTTTTATATTCTCAATTTTCCTGTTGCTAATTCAACTCCTGTTGCCTCCAGTTAAATGTATTTCTCTCCTAATTCCCTCTGCATATCTTTTATGAGCTCTCAATCTCTCACACTTGTTTCCACAGGAGATTTCTGACAGTTGGAAACAGTTTGAGGGACAAATGCAGTTTTCCCAAGCTTGTAAACAGGTTTTTCTATCTTCAGCTCTGTCAATATATATTACAGGGCCTATAAATGCAAATATTGTTAATGAAAAATCAATATTTCCCAGATGCTGTATGCTAAAGCAGTCAAACTGCTTCTGATTAATCACTTAATTAGATAGCTGATGCTTCCAATAATTTTGATGAATATTCTGGCCTTGAGATCAATATTGCATTTTCCAATTTCTTCTGGGATCTGGGCTGCTACAAGTGACAGAACATGTGTGCTAGTCCTGAGCATGTTATTAATCTTTCTTTACAAATTAGCATGGTTTTCTTTCAGTTTTGCTTAGATCTGTGAGGGTTCAGTGAGTATTTACTGATGGACTGGTTGTGTGAAAGATGAAAAATGTGATCAATTAAAACTGATTATGAGGAGTTTGACTCATCTTGGTGTTGATTTTACTGTGTCTTGGTTTACTAAAAGGCTCGTTGGCTGAAACTTTTTCTGTGATGGCATTTCTGGAAACATAACCAAAAGTGATGCTGAAAGAATAAGGGTCTAATGTAGAGCTCATGAAATGGAAGTTACCACCTCTCACTGGTCTTTACATTTTTGGTGTGACATACTTGAGGCAGAGAATAGGAGGTATTAAGTTCTAATGTGAAATAAATCTTAAAATAGAAAGCCTTGTTTTAATCAGACATAATTAGGATTTTGACTACTTTTCCCACATATTTAAATGTGAATTAAAGGACTTTTTAATTCTGATGCTAAAGTAAAAGATGCCTCTTTGCTCTTGTCCTGTCACTAGGGTAGGGAATGAATATTTTAATGAAAAAGATAAACCAGGACCTCAAAAAGGTGTCTGTTGTTACAGGGTCTGACATGGTCATGGAGAGCTCCTTAAAGCAGCATGATCACTCTCGAGGAGGATCTCTCAATTTAGGGCACAACTGTGGTCTGTATCTCCTAGCTGGAAAAGGAATGTACCTATAGAAGTCACAAATAGGATAATGAACATTTACAAAGAAACTTCCCAATTTAACAGAACATATAGGCAGAAAATTTTAGTGGCTCTTAATTTAAGACTCAATTAAAATATCAGTACCGATAATTACTGGGACCTGTGTGTCTTTGCATAGGGTGTTAAATGCACCCAATACTTGTCTACGTTTTATTCTAATTAGATCTATTTAAATACAAGAATGATATTTTGATGTTGAGAGCAGTTACTGCATTTCCACCTTGACTACCATTGACTAATTGGCAAAGTGGGAATATTCTGAAAAAGACAGGTTTTCTGCTTTGTGATGGTGTGATGGCACAAGTTTTTCTGTAATTGCCATCCTACAGGTACTATTCAGGAAAAGGTTTACATCTGGAAAATTAATTGTGTTGAATTCAATAAATATCACATTTTAAGTATTGCCAGATCCTGGTGCAGTAAATACTTTCTCCTGTGCATGAATGCAACAAATAAATAGGATTTGTTGTGGGCAAATACTTTTAATCTTTTTTGTAAAGGAAACAGAACTCGTGTATTGTCTTTAGCACTGAAATAAGACTAACTTTACTAATGGCTAAATAATCAAACTACTTTCTGTGTGGCATTCGTTATCCAGAAATTGCCCATGGTTTAGGGGCTGTGGAAGCTGTTTTGGATGGCGATGCTGTGTGCTGCTACTCTCTTACCCGTCACGAATTTCTGCAGAAAAGGGCACTCAATCATCATTATGAAAATCTTTCAATTAATCATAGTGACTTGTGAATTTTAGGAAAAGTGGGATTGCTCATTCTTTAAAAGTCACATTGCTAGGATGGCATTCATCTCAGTTACTTTCAGCTGTCTGAAAGTGGTATCATTAGTTTAAGGTAGTTGCCTGGGCTCCCTCTGTGTTTAAGACAGAAAATCAGACATTTTAAGAAGTGGATTTGGTCAACCTAATGAATTGATCTAGTGAACAAAATGTCATCTGGTGTCCATCAGCCTCCACTGAATGCAGAATGCCTTGATAATTGGCTTTGATTTTACCCCTAACCTGGTATGACCAATGTTGTTAGATGTGTCCTTCTTTTCAGAGTCTGGAATTTCTATGTTAGTAAATTTTATGATTTTCTACCTTCAGTGAAGGAATTTCAGGATTTTAGTTTAACTGAGATCATGACATGCCTTCCTGTAATTTTGAACTTGAATGCCACTTTGCCCATCAGCCTCACAAAACTTCTAAATTGCAATGTATCAAATAAAGACAATTTAAAAAGTTACTCAGGTGAAAATAGAACTTTCTGTAAATATTGCTGCTCAAGAAATTTCTTTTCAAGTATTTTCAAAAACTCAGAACTTTGGAGCCAATTGTAAGCTTATTGAATTTGTGTACATTTGATTTGTTTAATATGGTTAATACTCACTTTGCTTCAGTAAGGCATTACAGGCGTGCACATACATTATTTATGGTAGGAAAATGGTCTTGGAGGAATAGGTGGGAGAGCTGAAAAAGATAAAGAAACACTGAGGAAAAGAAAAGGAAAACCAGAGTGGAAAGCAGTAGGGATGAAATGAAGCTTTAGAAGTAGATAATATGTGTTAACTTATCGAGACATCTCAGTGAGAATGGATTTTAGTAATAATCTAGACAAATAAAACCTGGAAGGAATGCTGCAAATTTGGTGGATGAGAAAACATCAGTTGTGTGCACCTATTTTGATCTAATATGAACATGGTGAGGAAAAATTTCAAATGTTGAAATATTGTAGAGGAGAGTTGTTTCAGCATCACATTAAAATGCAGATTCTGAAGGATATTGCAAATACCTAGATTTCATTGATAGTTGTGTGCAAGGATGTCTAAATTAGCAAATGTTGTTAACTGGTGTCTGAAGGCAAAAGAAATGTGTGCATGACTTTACACTTGGTGATCAAGCAGCTGTATTACTCCAAGTGTGTGTTTCTGTAACTTCATTATGATAGTATTGGATGGTTATGTGTCCTCCCTCCCTTTAAAGACAAATCTCTGGCTGATTCCAAATTCAAGAAGTTGCTAAATTACAAGTGTCCTGTGTGTTGGAGTAATGGCATGATGATGCCTTTCCCATAGATTCTGCCTTTGTATCTACTGTGGTTATTGGCTTTGCATTTGCATTTGTTGTGTGTGCCAGCCACTGGTCTGGTGTAGAGCACCGGAAGAAGCCAAAGAGGTAGTGACTGCACTTCAAGATGCCAATTTTATACTAATCCTTTGGCTTTTTAAGGCTCATTACAGACTGTGGATAACTGGGAGCAATGATTGTGTAGCAAACAGCATAACTGGATGCTAATAATTTACTAAAACTTTGTAACTAAATGGAAATAAAATTGAATAATTTCACTGTCCCAGCTGAACCTGCCCAGTCAGTTCCTTTTTGGTTTTGTAGAGGAGCCAGAACAAATTTCCCAGTTCCATTCTGTCAATGAAAACCCATAGTCCTTTGTTTACTTTTACCTTCTTCATGCACACTCAAATTTGCAGCTTCAAAATTATTGCAATAGATATTCTGCTCTTTGTTCACTGGGAGCTTGCATGTGCAGCATTTTCAGCCATGCATATCTCTGAACTTTCATCTTTAAGCACATCCACAACTGGCAGTTTCATGCAAATGTATGTTTAGATCCTGATTGCATTTTAACTGAAGCAGAAGCCAAGGTAAATGTTTCTGTCCACTCCTACTCAGAATAAACAATAATATTCTGCTGGGTCTCAAGGGTATGATATAAGCAAAAACAATACTTACACTGATAATCAAAATATCCAAAACAAGGTACCCAGCAAAGTATACAGAGAAAGATATTAAGAGAAAAAAAGTTTTCTGAATTTGAAATATGTAATGTCGATCTAACTTTTGTATTTTTACTAAAAATCTTCCCATAGTAATGTTTGCATATAGGTGTGTAATTAGGAGGGAGGATAAATTAGGATAATTAGGGGGAGAGAATGTAGGACTCTGAGCTCTTTAAAAAAATGGTTTTATAATTGGACCAGTGATCACAACCAGAATGTTGGGAATTTACCTGCAGATCTGATAAGAAGTTTTCTGATTCACTTGACAAATTCTGCACTTTATTCGTTTCTCTGAAAAAAGAAGGTAAAGTTTAAAATCCTAATCATCAGACTTATTATTATTATCATCATTATTATATCATAATAATAGTATTAGCAATATCAATAATAGTAATATTAATAATATAATGTATTTTAGAATATAAAATATATCATAATATATATAATTATAGTCATATAATATATATCAACAGATAATCAATATAATCAATGTCGATAATATAGATATTAGCATTAATATTAAGATTGCTATTAAGATTAGTATTAATTTTTTTTTGCTGCTGCTGAACATATTGACAGGGAAAAAAGCCTTATTTACAAGAGAAATGCCCAGTAATAAATCCTGGAAAATATAAATTCATCAGGAAATGGACAGCCTCTAAATTTAGATGGACTTGAAATATCCGTCCTTTTGAAGACATAATTCAGATAAAAGCAAGGCATGCTGAAAGGAATTCTGTAGCATATACAATAGCTATTTTAAATCAATTTTTAGGAGACAGATACAATTTTGGGTTTTTTCTTACATATATGTTCAAGTATACATGAATCAAATCTGTACAATAGCTTTCTTGCTGCCAGCTATTTCTTTTCTATAATCTGATAAATAAACTGGCCAGCAAGTTGTAGCCTCTGTTGCCAATTCACCTGTAATTCTTTG
This sequence comes from Gymnorhina tibicen, assembly GCA_013399875.1. NCBI lineage: Eukaryota > Metazoa > Chordata > Aves > Passeriformes > Artamidae > Gymnorhina > Gymnorhina tibicen. The sequence continues at coordinate 494,945 of VXAZ01006790.1, forward strand.
CCAACTGAATCCTTTGGTTTTATGCTGCCTATTTATGAAATAGCTCGGTGGCATATTGATTTTCATAATGACTTCAGTTATGAAGAAAAGTCCACATATTTGTCAAGTATCTAAATATCAAACAATACATTTGTTGCCCTGAAAACACTCTATTCTTACCCTAAGGTTAAACTGGGCTATCTCAATACCAGTACCTTGTGTGTTTCTGAAAATAATGGCATTGTTTTGCAGTGTCTGACAAAAATGCACCCCAGAATACAAGGGTACTCTATGCTTGTGATCTAGAATATCTTGGATTGTCTTCCCAATCCATCTTTAATTTTTTTCTTTTGTTTTAAAATAGAAATATTGTGGTGTGGGTCAAAAGACTGTCCATTTAAAATCAGTGGTAGTTGTGTGCTACAGGACCATCAGGCAGAATATGAATAACTTATTTGAATCAATGTTTTTTCTCATCTTTCTTGTAACAATCACTCCCTCTGCAAGCACGACTTGTGGTAACAAAAGATTTGCTGCTCTGTGAAACTACCTAAATGATCTCCGTAAAATCTGTATCTCAGTCAGAAGGGGAGGTTGTCCTTTGGTAATTTATACAAATGATACACTATCATTTGATTACTCATTTATTTAATATGCTTTTTTGATCTGCCAGCGCTGATCAGATATTCATGCGGTGGCAACGGTCTTTTAATAATGAATTCATTCTCATGCCCGTGAAGCAGTAATCACGGGGACCTGTCTTTTAATAATTGTTAATTAATATAAGTACATATTCAGTCTTTGCTTTCAGCGCAATCATTGTGTGACACTTGGCATAGAAGAAAATATCGTGTGGAATAAATTGAATTTCTTCATCTTGATGTGACTCAGGACTAGTAAATGCCCAAGCAGATGTTGACATAAATGCAAACCAAAATGTTACCAGCAAGTTCTCTATTTAATATCCAGATAGTCGTCCTCATTTCCTGATTTCTCTACAGTGTTATGGTGCAGGTACATTTAGCTTTGAAATCTTAGCCATGCAAGAAAACAGGTGAGGGAGAGGACGAAGATGAAAGGAAAAAGAGTTTGCTCCTCTCTGGGAAAATTATTCTATGTTTCTAGGGGCTGACCATGAGACCTGGCAAGTACATGTGTGAAAGAGCTCATTAGGTAGCAATAAATGGAGTTATTCTGGCCTTGAACCAGAGTATAAACACCAGTAATGTTTATACTCTGAGACATTTTAGAAATATGTAGAAGTTCATTCCATTTCTGGTATATTTGTATAGAAGTGGAGAATTTTTTGTCTGTATATTGTTCTGTGGGCATTTTTCTAATGTGCATTGTAGACACATAATGGTAAAACCACTGCTATTGCAAAATGTGCTTCAGATATCAAACTGTTGTAGAGGTGCAATGATGAGCCAGAAAAAAAGACTCAAGGTCATAACTTACTATATCTAATGCTCTTAGATTCTTTTGCCATCTTTAATCCTCAGCTGCAAATGCTATGACTCTCCTCTTCATGGCTGTATTGGAAGGCCTCTGGTGGCAACAGCTGAGGTTCTAATACCTTTGAACTTTATAGGAAAAAGTTTATAGGAAAAAAGAAAAGCCATAACTCATAGACAACAACTCCTCACTTCTGGACTTCCCATTGCCAGTAAAAATCAGTGGGATGGCAGTATGACTTGGAGTGTTTATTCTCTTAATTAATACCCTTCGATACCAAGTCATGTGGGCTGACATGACTCTGCAGCTGATGGTAGTCATTTGCAGAAGTATTCATTCTACAGCAGACATGGTTTAATTAGCAATCAAGTCTTTAGAGCTGTCATCTTCATTAAGCATTAGCTCTTCGTAAAGTATGCTATGTACAAAGGAGGTGCTTGGAGCTGTGCTGGTACTCAAATACTTCAGCGAAGGAGATGCCTCTTCCATTGTTCCTTTAACTGTCAAGTAAGGACAGTTTGGCTTTTGGGTTTTCTTCGTGAGACAAATCACTGTTGTTGTATAAACCTGGTTCCCATTAGGAATATTTATTGTGGATATATCCCAAATGAAAATATTCCAGAAAATCTCCAGAGAGCAGCTTCTGAATGAGTCTCTAATGTGCCATTAAAAACCAGTACAATCTTGGAATGGTTTGGGTTGGAAGGGACCCTAAGGATCATTCAGTTCCAACACCCTGCCATGGGCAGGGACACCTTTCACTATCCCAGGTTGCTCAGAGCTCCATCCAACCTGGCCTTGGACACTTCCAGGGATGGGGCAGCCACAGCTTCTCTGGGCAACCTGTGCCAGGCCCTCACCACCCTCACAGCAAAGGATTTCTTCCTAATATCTAATCTCCACCTATTCTCTTTCAGTTTGAAGCCATAGCCCCTTGTACTGTGACTCCATGCTTTTGTAATAACTCCCCCTTCATCTTTCTTGTAGGCTCCCTTCAGATATTGGAAACCCACAGTTAGGTCACCCCAGGACCTTCTCTTCAAACATTTTATATGGAGCTTCCCAGTAGAGACTTTTCCACAGAGATGCTGCAGATATTCCTGGTGTTTTATAATAATCCATCCTTACATGACTTGATTCTCTCATTTTTCACAGAACAAATTGGAATGTCTTTATAAGTCCCCTTGGTGTACGCTGTTGTTAAATTCTTGCATTTTTTTGTAGTATGCATTATCAGGCATAAACAAACATTACAACAATTTGCCAGACAATCATAAAATGATTCTACACTGTGCAATGTTTTAAACTTTGGGAAGGAAATTAATTTGCATACATCCCTGGTGCATTATAAAGGATTAGCTAAAGCTATTTCTGTGTAATGTAATTCTTTTAGCTCATTTTCATGTAGGGGCAAATCCAGGCTTGAATAAATTGCTCCCTGCAAATAACTTGCTCAAGTCTAGTTGTGGGAACAACTCTTAAAGAATTTTCAATAGAAAACTAATTTTCTTAAAGCACCCAACATTATGTTTAAGGATTTCCTCTATTTGCTTTGCATATCTTTAGTCCCTTATAATGTTTGTTTATGCTAAAACTGGGTTTTCACACTTTGTCTTCTCAGAAATAATCTGGAAGAAAAAGTCTGAACCGGGTATTTAGAGCTTTGAGTCACTGGTGACAATTTGATTGTTGCTTGTCTTAGATATGTCTCTATTTGGCAGGTATAGGCTTAGTTATCAGAAAATGGCTTCTTTAAAAAAAAATCTCCAGTTGAGATGAGTGTGTGTTACCAATACTGTGTATTTTTGGGAGTTAAGTGCTCTTTCCTGCTCTGATTAATTAAATGGTAAGTGTTAGATCACTAATCTTCACAGTTTTATCAGACTTCATGAAGTATCGAGGACAGAAAGACTCATATTCTTTGCCATAAAGTACTGATCAGTGATTGGTGTGTAACTGTATTTTTTACCCCTTGAATTTACAGCATACATGGTTTGAGGAAAATGAAAGGAAACACATTTCTCTTATAATCCTGTTTTCAGATACCTGTGCATAAATAAATGCTACAAGAAATTTCCAGTACAGCATCTCCCAGCCTTTTCAAAGCAAGCATCTTCTCTTTTCCTTTCCCTTGAATCTCTTCTGCCCAGCTCCCCTGCACCTGTGACATGTACCTGGCTGGTTGGTAACTGCTGGGAACCAACCCACAAACCCCAAAACACCTCAACAAGGCAGCCAGGCAAGGCTATAGCCTGTCATTGCACAGGTTTGACAAAAAGGTTAGAAAAAACACTGGTGCTCACAGAGGTTATAGAGGACAGCCAAAAACATCCTCCAGCTGTATCCAGGGAATACTACTGTTTTATGAAGGGCTGCCAAGTGAGGGGGAAGCATTTCGGAGGAGTTGTTTTCCTCTGTACTAGTGAAGCCAGTTAACAGCTAGAGTTGATTTAGACTCCGTTGTGTACTTATTCTTTCAAGAATTTGGTTTTGTGATACTTGTAGATCCCCACTTCTTATATATTCTCATGTATGTAAGAAATACATGCAAAAACTATTTCTTACTCCATGCGTTCATATACCAAAATTTATGTCTCTTTGTACTAGTTTGAAAGCAAACTAGTGAGAGAGTCTAAGTCAGAAATACAATTTAATAGGAAAAATAAAATAAATGCAGTAGCACAAACAAAAAAAAAAACAACCCACTGACAAGGTCAGAGCCCAAACCTGACCCCCTGATAATCGGGGGGTTGGTAACAGTCCAATGAGATGGTGACTGCAGTCCTCCTGGAGTGATGGTTCTGTTGAAGGGTCTGGTCTTCCTGTGAAGGTCCAGCAGTGTTGTAGGAGGGTCTGGTCTTCCTCGGAAAATCCAGCGGTGTAGCTCTTGTCCTCTGGGGTCCCAGTAGGTAAGTCTGCCTCTGCTGTTCCAGGCCCCAGATTTTATCCTGGTGGGAATGCTTGGTTCCTTCCCCCCTGGGCGGAGCATCTCACAATGGGATGGTCAGTCATAGGGCAAGGCATTGATGGGCCCATTAACAGGAGATAGCCCAGGTTCGGGTTACCTCTGAGTCATACAGCAAGGCATTGTTGGGCCCATTAACAGGAGATAGTCCAGAGGGAGGAGGCCAGGAACATTGCTACACCTGGTCTCAACAGCTCATGGTAATAGAACACATTGTAACCCAGGACACTCTTCATAAAATTAGATACTTATTATGACAAACATAATGAAGGAGATAGGCATGTATGTTAATGGTGGCTCTGTTTATTTTACTTGGTAGTGATTAATTGTCTTTTATTTTGGATTTTAATGTGTCAGTGTTTTAATGTAATTTAATCTTTAATATGGAGATATAAAGTGCCATTTTAGAACCAGCAGAATTACCTCTTTTAATTCACATTTTCCCACTGGGAAATGAAGTTTATCAAACCTTACCTTTCCAAATAAAGGGGATGGATTTAATTAAAAGTACTTTAAATAATTGCAATGAAATTGCTTTTCTGATTCTTAAATGAAAGTGAATCTTTTATATTTGAGCTGAGATGAATGTCATGATTTCCATCTCCAAACAGTGATATATTGCATCAGCCAAATCTCAGAGTATTGTGAGCATTTCCCAGTAATGCCACTGACTCTGCACTTTGGTCTGTATCTTCCCTGAGTAGTAACATCCACACCAGGAAATCTCTGCTGTTTGCAGAACTGTTGTGCTGCATCCTGGGGTTCCCAATGGCACTGATGCCCTGACTTCACTGGTTCCAGCTTGTTGTATGACAGTCAGTATTACTGGAGATGTATTAGAAACATCCAAGCGACTTACTAGTCAACAGACTAAGAGCTTTAAAGGGGATTGGAGCCTTGGAGCGGTGGCTTTGGCTGGCAGATCTGAAATTGAGCCTTCCCAAAAATGCATTGCCTTGGGAAGAAGGCAAAGGACAGAACAGGAGTACAGAGCATCAGAGTGTTTGGGGGCAAATGGTTTACTTGTTCAAATTCTCCTTTACTGGGGCAGCTCTGCTGTGCTGTAGAGAAATTATTTTTTATAACTGGCTGACATTTTTCTTCAATAAATTTAGAATCAGACTCCATGAACTTGCAGTCTGCATGGCTTGTGAGGCTGTGAACACATTGCAATAGACTGTTGTCTCCAGAGAACAAATCCTAGGGAAAAATACTAAGTTCTATAATCTGTGCCACATGTAGTTAATACTAGACTGAGATGCCTCTGGTTCTTCTGCTGTGCAGGATTTGCTGAGCTCTGAGGTATGCCTCATCAAATTCCTGTGACATTCAAATCACCATTGTAATCACCTTTCCCAATAAGCTGACCAAAATAAATGTCATTTGTTCCACTGTGTGCTTCTGCTATGCCTCAAACAAAATATTTATTTTTGTCACTGAACATTTTTTCCTTTATCATTCATAGGCAGTGATTAATACTGTGGGGTTTTTTCTAATTTACCTTTTTTTTGCCTTTTATCTTTACCCAAAATATTTTAGCATTCAACTTTCACAAAAGCCTTTAGTCCAGTTTTAAAATATATTTATATTCTGCTGTGAACCTCTCCCTGCAGCTCCTTCTGACAAATGTGGAACATCATCTCTGAGCCAGGTGATAGTCATGTAATGACTCACAGCGATAACTAATTTTTCAGGAGAAGGTTCACCTGCTGGCAGCAATCCCTTTCATCTCACTGCCCTAGTTACCGCCCGTTCTTTTATAATTCCCTTGACTCAGCCTTTAAAAGGTGAGAAGCTGTCTGGGATATGTGAATGCTTATGTCTTCTCAGTAAGGAGCGTAGTTATTTCTTTAACTTGCTCTTGCATATACAGTGGTTTTTTCAGTGTTTTATTTTTATAAATTCATGTTAAATGCAATACAAATTTATTTACTTCGTGTTAAATTGTACGATGACTCTTCAGGAAACAGCACACAACCCAACTGGTCTATAATTCCAAAATGGATGGTCTTTTACTAGAAAAAATGTGATATAATGGGCCAGGACTGATAAAAAGAATTGGATTTAAGGAGTACTTGTCCAAGAGCTGGGAAAAGAAATATCTGGTGTGTAGTTTCAATATTTATCCGTTCTCATTAAAATGAAGCTGAGAGTAAACAGGGGGTATGGTTGGTTTTGAGCTGTAACCGGGATATATATATATTCAAGGATATTTTGTAAAAAACTAACTGATCTAGAAGTCATATCTGCCAAAAAGCTGGGTATTAAAAGTAGAATAACTTCTGATTTTGTTTGCTGCTTTAGAACTTTATGATTGAAATTTTTCAGTGGTGTATATTTCCCATCTGCTCATTGTTCCTTTGAAAGGGGCATAAGGGTTTTTTTTCCCCCGTTTTTAATGGAATATGCATCCATACATCCTTCGGAAAAAGGAACTATAACCTAAGCCATAGCTTGATTGATGAACTCCAGGATTCATCTCTGCACATGTTACTTGCACAGAGAAATCAGGTGTTGTGATGCCGATATGTCCAGACTTGAAGTCACTTGAAATTAGAGATGGAATAAGCAAAAGAAAATGGACTGTTGGGCTCTGTTTTATGGAATAAGTATGGAGCATCTATGAAAATCAGTCATGAAACTCATCATTCTTTTGTACTCCCACTTCATGTATATTTTTAGTAGTAACTTTGAATTCTTTATTCTTTTTGATTTGACACCATTTTAAGATTACTTAAACATTTTCGGCTTTAACTTTTAAACTCATTATTTTTAGCTGCATATTGACACTTTTTTTTGTTTGGAGGAATGTGTTCTTGAATGGGTGCCAATAAAACTTTTCTCCTAGATGCCATTCTTGTCACCAGTTATTGTTCCCTCATCACCCTGGACAGAAAAATAACTGTAGTTATCCCATCACCATTTGTGCTGGGGTTCTGACCTACTAATAGAATGTCTTTCTTTCAAAAAATATTCTTAATGTAGCTGATATATTACTTTCTGGAATTTTACAGCATGATTTCTCCCTCAGATTTTTTCCCCTAGATGGTATATATCCCTGGGGAGTTTGTGACCTGCCTTATTTTAGTGGAGCTTCACTTTTTTCTCTGTTCTATCGATTTAGTAATTTCAGCACTTTCTTTGCTTTCTGTCTGGTTGGAGGGTTGGGGAAAGAGAGAAGAAAATACACCGTGTTCAGTCAGTCTATTCCTTAGCATTAAAGATATTTCTGGTAGTGTCCTTTATGCTTCCCTATGCCCAAGTTAGTTTAAGTAATGTGTAGTTGAATATATCAATAACATCAGTTGAAACCTATGTAATATGGCAAAAAATGCTGTTAATCTCTCTTTCTCCTAACTTTTGCTTTTCACCAGTTTCACAAATTCCTCTGGACATCAATTAATCTAAATATCTTCCATGAAAAATAATTTAATTTAAAGCTGATGGGTTTTCTTATTTTTTACTCTTTGTTATGATTCACAGCCTGCCTGTCTTCTCATGTAACCATATCCATGTAGTAAGGCAGTGGCAAAAGGCCTATGGATGTTTCAATTAATTTTGCACAAGACTTGTTACTCCTCAAAATCTCACCTTCTTTTTTTTTTTTTTTTTGTAAGATTCCCTGTTGGTCAGTTTGTCTTCTATTAGTAACTTTGAATTATTTTGGATAGAAAGAAAAAGAATGAGCAAGATGGGGGGACTGAAAGCAGCACTGATTACTGGTAAGGGAAAAAGGCTTTTTTTTTTTAGTAGCAGAATCTGTATCTGCATGTGAAAAAAATAAAGGTCTTGGGAGCAGTGACTGCAAAAGAGAATGAGTAGAAGTGCCATTATAGAAATGTTAAATTGATAATATCAGAGCAAATGGAAATGTTACACTTGTGTATTTCTCCAGAACGCTGTGTTTTGAAACACTCTCCATACACTTGGGTGAAGGGAAGGTCAGGTTTACATCACATGCTCCTTTCTTTGTGAATGAAACAGTTGGGTGGATTTCCTCCCTCATCCAGAATCCTCAGTGTCACAAAACCGAGACAAAGATTGTAATTGATACAGACTCTAGTCTTCAGATTTGGGCAGGGACTTTTTCTTTGCACCAATTCATTGCTGAAGCTGGCAAGGAGGTATTTTACCCCTAAGTTCTTCCTTTTTATAGAGTAAAATATTACTCCTATGTGACTGATACACAAAAGAAATCATTCTAATAATGCATACTCTTTCCAATTGTTTGCTGACCGTGCAGAAATACAGGCAGCCAAAGAGAAATAGATGAATTTGGTCAGTGCTCTAGCTGATGAAAAGTACCTTGCATAGATGATTCCCCCTAATGCCCCTTTCCCATGTTACACTCTTTATCCTTAGTATGGCTCCACACTGTCAGTGTGGTATCCTGAGCAGTGGGATGGCCCTGTCATTACTGGTTGTGTTTTCCTTCTAAGGAAGGGAAATTCATGAACTGAACTTGACCTAATATTTTAGTCCTGAAAGTGAAACCTCATGAAGAAATACTGCACTACTGCACAAGCAGTGAAGACACCAAGTTTACATTGCCTAGAGGGTAGATTCTAAATGGAATGGTGTTGGTTGTTTAGATACAGGGGCAAGCCCAAGCCCTGGTGCAAGAAGGATACAAGTCCTGATCTATTTTGTACCAGCTCTTTATGTATGGGGTGCTTACTGCAGGGGCTGTGATTCGCTGAAGCTTATGTGAATCATTCTAATTTTTCCTGTGTGCAGGCTTTTCCCCTCTGGGAAGGATTGGATCCACATGTGCTTTACATTTCAGAAGCAGATGAAGTGGGGCCCTGGCTCAACACTGTTACCCATGTCCAACATGTCTTGTTTGGGAAGTTTCTGTTGTAGCAGAAAACAAGATATGCAAGGTACAGTTTTGGTCCATGTGACTGAGATAGCCTGTAGAGGACCTTGGCTCCCAAAAAACATGTAAAAACTCTGGCTAAGAATGGGAACCATTGATTAATACTGCTCAATTAGTTGAAAAAACGGAAGATTCCCTCTGGTCCTCTTTCTCTCTATTGTGGTTTAACCAAGCCCCAGGTAGCCGCTTGCTCACTCCGTGACCAGTGGGACTGGGGAGAGGATCAGAAGAGTAAAAGCCAGAAAACTCATGGGTAGGCATAAAAACAATGTCATAGGAAAAAGAAAAGCTGTGCACATAAGTAAAGAAAAACAAGGAATTCATTCACTGCTTCCCAGGGGCAGGCAGGTGTTCAGCCATCTCCAGGGGAGCGTGGCCCTGTCACACTTAACAGTATCTTGGGAAGACAAACACCATTGCTACAAATGTCCCTCTCTTCCTCCTTCTTTCCCTCACTTAATATATTGAGTATGTTGCCCTATGTTCTGGAATATGTCTTTGGTCAGTGTGAATCACCTGTCCCAGCTGTCTTTCCTCCCAAAGAGAAAGAAGGCCAGGAAAGGCCTTGGCTCTGTATAAGCCCTGCTCAAAAATTACAAGAACATCTGTGTGTTATCAACCCTGTGTTCAGCACAAATCCAAAACACAGCCACATACCAGGCACTGGGAAGAAAATCCCCTCTATCCCAGCCAGAATCAGCACACCCTCCCAAAGCCATCACACTGTGCTGGTTCTCCGAGGGTCCTGACTCTCCATGGGAAAGCCTTTTTCAGTCAGGCAATGTGTTCCTGAGCTGTGTTGGTACAGCGAGCGAAACCACCCTTGGCTCAGCATCCAAAGTTCATAGGACTGGAGTGGAGGGGATGACATGTCAAATGTAAATAGATAAGCATATTTAACAGCATCTCATGCTGTTACTTCTCGTCTCTTACTAGAGTGGAATCTCTGAATTAGAGGTTCAGTTTTTCTTTTACAGTTTTCTGAATCATCTAGGTGTGAGTACAACATACATGATAGACAATGATGTATTGCAATTCAGTGTATTTTCAGCTAAGCTTTTTTCCCTATGACATTAGATGAATCAGATCTTAAATTTTCATCTGGTTCTCTGATACTTTAAAGACTTATCTTTTATTTAGTGTCTCCCAATGAAACATCTCTGTAGCATCATATATTTGGGTCAGAAGAAGCCCAAGTCCAAAGCCTTTAAGCTTATGTGAAAAGAAGATTCAAAGAAGCAAAAATGATGGAAATAAAGTAAAACTGTTGCACATGTGAAAGTGCCAAACTGCCTGGATCAGTCCTTAAGATAGAGCAATGCAAGTGCCTAACACACGAACATGCTTCTCTTGTTTCTTGTTCTGCTGATAATACTAGTTTTTTTCTTAATATGGATTTTGTGACTTTTTTTTCCTTTAAAGAAAAATGAATTTCTGCTTATCCAAAAGTTTCAGCTCTGTCCCTGCCAGTCCCACCAGAATGATAGTGAGACTAGCGAAATGAGCCCACTGACTTTAAGTATTGCAGGGCATGTGCAATGTGCAAGATCTTTTAATTTCTTACCAACCCAGCAATCACACTTTCGAAATTGAACATCTGCATCTGATACTGTTTGCATCTAGTGAAGATGGGTCTAACTTGTAAGGCTATTTCCACTGTGGCTGTACAGTTACATTCTTCTAATAAAGGTATCAATGGAAACCTTCCTGAAATGGGTTCAGAGTTGCCCTCATTGATTTTAATGATCTCATATTAATCTTCATTGATCTTCAATCAACTCTAATATCAAAACAATTAAAACATTTTTTTTAACAAGGAAAAATGATTTGATGCCTTGATATCACAAATCAAAGTAAATTTGATATGCAAGAATCCATGCTGACTCTGGATTCCTGAGACTTTATCTTTTAATACTGAAAATACAGTCTCAAATTAGTGGAGATTAGTTACCAGGAACTTCTGATTGAAATATATTTGGAAAGCATAAGCACTTATTTGTTCCTGAAAATTTAGTCCTCTCAGTCTCTGATTTTGCAAATAATTTTTTTGTCATCTCTCTTTTTTTTTTTTTCTGGTATTTTTAAGGGTACTTTTAAAAAACCTGGTTTACTGTTTTTTTTTTTTTATTTTTTTAGGGCAGCTTGTTTTACTCCTTTTTGTATTTGAAATAATTAATTTTCAGTCCAAGAGGTTTACATAGCCTGGTAACTTCCTGCCACACCTTGTCTCTTCCCCAAACTGGATTGTGGGATTCTGTTTTGAATTCCACCTGTTGGTCTTGCTGTGCGTTAAATCATTCCTTCCCTGCTGGGGGAGGATTTCTCAGTCCTTGCCTGGATCTTGGTCAATTAATGGACATTCAGCCTTCTCTGCTCTCAGATAGTTTATTAAGTCTTATCAGAAAAGTTAAGAGTACAGCAGAGGGATGTGAATGCTGAGGAAAATGTGCAGAATGCCGCCAAAATCAAGATAACACGGCATTTTTAAAGCTAAACAATCCAATCAGTGTTTGAAACGACAGATATTTTCACTTTTCTACCAATATTCAACAAATGTTTTTAATACGTCCACAGGAACTGCGGATTTTTCTATCCAATCACTTTAAACAATTTTTCTGCATTAAATGGAGTAGTAAAAAGAAGAAGAAGAAGGTTATAGAACAACAACAATCCTCCATTTTGGAGTTTTTGCTTTTTATCTATTTGCTACTTTAACAAACACAACACCTTTATATTTTCACCCTGTGCAACCTTACATAATATTCTATCATCTAGTTCACACCGCAGTGCATTCAAATTCTTCCCAGAGAGTTGGCAGCTTTCTCCATGGATGAAGGTCAAAACCAGTGTGTTCCAGGGGGGTAAAACTCCTTAAAACAGGCAGGGAAATATTCCCCACACTCTGGACTCCCACACTGGATTTTGTTTTTTCTTTGAAAATCTGAAGTCTTAAAAAAAAATAAATTAGATGAGCCTGAGGCATACAGAAAAACAGAAAGCAAACTTCTGAAGTAAAGCCCAAACACAGGAAGGATCAAAATCAAGTGTTATTTCATGATGAAAGGTTGTTAAGATTGCTGGAGGGCTCTCAAAGCACAATGTACTTCTGTCAGTATTCATGTAAGTCTGGACAAGTTACAAACCTTGCATAAATGACCTAAGTTGTCGTTAATTTCATCAAGCACTGACACAAGAAACCCTTCCATGTTCATAGGCTTTTGGGAAACAAACCCCCAAAGCCTGCTTCATCAGCTTAACTTTACCTTTCAAATAAAACAGGTACTACAGATGAGTGCTTGACGCTTTTCAGTCTTTATTATGAATTCTGGACTCAGGTGCTGACGGTTCCCTGAAATACAGCTCTATCTGGTTTTGAGGTCATGAGAGAGTTGCAAATCATTTCAATTAAAGAAAAAACCAACAAAGTGATACAGCAACAGATAAAAGAAACTGTCTGTGATATAAAAAGTCTTTGAGAAGCTGTCTGGCAGTAATTTCCCTTAAATTCAGGTGTTTCAAGAACTGTCCAAGTTTTATTCAGTAGTCTTGCTCAAATGGAAGCCCTTCATAAATTTCAGTAGTACCTTTCTCATTCATCAAATACCTGCTGAGATTTCCACCACAAAAAGAAAAGCTTTTTTTTTTAGCTTATATTTGAGCTCTGTGTGTTCGTCTGAAGGTCTGACTTGCAGAGAATCCTGAACTTCTAGAGCAGGAAATAGAGAGTTGGAAATAAACAGAAATCAAGTGCAGTTGAGTTGAATGGTGAAGGTACCCTTTTGTAAGCATGACGGATGTGAACATGTAAAAACCATCAGTGGAAACACTGCAAAACATCAGACCAGTGGGAATTCCTAGCAGCCATGGGGTGTTGTTTTGTGGCTGTCTTGTATCCTGAGAGGCCTAGCAGGTCTCTTAGTTTTAAGTCTCCTGGTCCTCTTGGAGTCACACAAATTTTAAAGTGGTCTTGGTTTGGTACTGCCGACAATGAAGTATTTTGATTATAGTACTGCAGCCTCAGAGCTCCTAAGTGGAGAATTGTATGTACATCCTTCAGTAGATGACGATACTACAGTGACTTGTAGATGCAGCAGTCCTAATACCAGTGATAGAGCTGTAGTTTATTACATAGGTATGGCATACACTTAGTATACTTCCTTTAGTTACCAAATGATTGTAGATGCTTACCTGATCTGCTTTTTTTTTTCTTTTTTTGATACAAATGCCTTATAAGTACTTGTTATCCCATCATATACTCAGTAGTACCTATGAACTTTCTGCTTCATCCTGTTTTCTTTTATAATAAGCAGCATTACTCTAAGCTGAGTGTGAGGATTTCAAGCCTTTGTGAGTGGGTTAATGCCTGCCTGATGATGGTGCTCAGAGGTGTTGTCTGCTAAATTTCTGGTTTTGTTTCTTTTCTTCCAGGTCTGAAGCTATTTGTAGTCATCTGCTTTTTTTTACAGAATTTCAGGCTGTTGTATTCTAAGCTGTGCTATGCACAGTTTCCAGCTCTTGAGTTTTAATCTGTGTCTGTCTGAGAAATTTTACTTGATCTGACATCTAAACTGCAAGAAAATACTATTTTCTTCATGTAAATTACTTTGAAATCAGGTGTGGCTAATCTTGGGGGAGGTTTCCTTTCCACTTCTGGAATACTTGAAGAAATAACTGCAAATTAACAAACAAGAAGCTCAACTCTTTCCAACAGCGCTTCATGTGGCTTAGTGTCTGAGCAGGGGTTTGGAGTTGTGTAGTATCAGTTGCTTAGCCAAATGTGGATGATGTGTACAACAAATAACACCTCCAAAGGCTGTTGTAACAGACCTTGTAAGTAATTACTCTAACACTTTACTCTGCCCTCCCTCTCTTACTTGTCTGCCTCTTGCTTGCGAACAGAAAGTGCACTAAAAACTAGGCTAACAGGGCTTGCATACTGAATATGCAATTCAATTGCTTGTTGAATAACAGGTTTCCGTCTACAAAAAGGGCAAAGTCAGCTGTATTAAAATTGCAGCACTTTTTTAATACAGCAATGGCAGACTTTTCCAGACTTGCCAAAGTTTTCAGCCTGAATCTTAAGCTCCTAGAGGTTGAAAACGTTCCTCTGTCCACCACAAGTCCGCTGGGATCTTGTGTGGTGGTGTCTCCGAAAGGCTGCCATGTGCTGGTGACCCTGGACTGTGTCCTGAACAGCTGCACTGCAAAGCTGCTGGAAACTGGTGGGCACCACTGCTAAATAAAGAATGGATGTTTACAGGTCCAAAAAATTAACTGAAATCTGCCAACCTGTCCTCACTTGTGAATACTCTGCTTAGATAGATGCCTGAGAGGAGGAGAGGGAGCGCAGGTGGAGAAGGAACCTCTGACAGAGAGAAAATGCTAATTCAGGTTTTTTCCTTCATCATGTCAACTTTGATTTCTTCTTCATCTTTGTCTACTTCCCTAAATGATCTGCCATAATTGTGCAAGTGGCCTGAATGAATGAAGGCTTTGCCTAATTAAATTGTGACAAGACTGAAATGCAGTTATAATCTGATTATCCAAGCAAAATGACAAAATAAAAATAACGTGCAAGTGATTGGTGTGACCTATTGAACCCAAATTTAGCTTGTTGGTTGTCTTACTGATACTGCTTTGACTAAAACTGACAGCACCTTGCATATTTGTACAACCAGCACAAATAATTTTATCTTACGTTTGAAAAATGAATCTTTGTAACACCCACCTTGATTTTAGTCACTGCTGGTTCAAGGGAGGGTGTTTGAACAAAGCTGATACTAATGGTCCTTCCTATATGTCTTGTTAATTTATGAGTAAATAGGCAACTTACAGTAGTTTTAGGTTGATCATATCACATTGGATGAAATGAATATACAAATCATTGAATTTGATTTCTTTATTCTTAGAGCTAAATTTCGACCTGTAGGAGCTGTTGATAACAGTTCTCACTTATCAGGATTATTTATCTTTGTCCTAAGATCTGGACAAATGGAAACACTGTAAGAGACAGATGTTAAACTCATCCCTGTCACTGTAGTGTTGTTGACATTGTACCAAACTCTTGTGCTCCTGGCGTAGCTACATTCTTCACACAAAATGCACATATAAGTGCATCATGCCTAAATATCTTTGTTTAGTGTCTGCAAAGTAACTCAGGTTATTTTAAGGCTATTCATGGCATAAAATGGCTGCATTTTATTGTACCAGAGTATCCATGTGGTAGGGGAACCAGCAAACCAGTTTTCTGGCTGAAGTTTTTCAATGCAATTTTCTCCACATAATCAAATTAGTAGCTGGTGAGCTTCCCCCTAAAATCTCTAATAGCACTTTGTGCATCTTCCTCTCTTTCCATCTGCCACCTTGTTTCCATAAACTGCCAGTGTGCCCATTTTCCTGTAATTCTGGTTACCATTCCAGCTGCCATCTACCAGCTATTCTTTCTCTTGAAATACACTTTGAATCATGTGAACCACACAGTGGTTGTTTGGGTGCTCTTACCTGTGCTGGGATCCCCCGCTGCTGTTAACAAGTGGTAGGTGACACTTTGGACCTACTTGCTCAATGATGACTGAGTGTTTCCAATTTAGAAATCTGCTTAAAAGGGGCTGCTTTTGCCAAGGCAACATAATTCACGTTAAAAAGGTGCCACAGCTCTTTTCCTGATCCAGTTCAATCCCTCCATAACTTTTAGCTGCCTTTCTTTAAAGTGCCTTGGCAAGCTTTGACTGTGGCCATACTTAGATGCTGATGCAGCAAGACTCAAGTCCCAGCATCTCTCAGCTTCAGACACTGAATTTAAATGTCTAAGTCAAACTTCAACCTCTGTTACTTGTATCAGGGCATTAGCTGGCTGGGTGTTTTGCAGGAAGATTAAATATTCTGAACAAAGACAAATCATGGGGATAAAAGTCTCTTTGATTTACAGATTTATAAACTGACAAGGTTATTTGTATTTTCTTCTCCATTAAATATGTTTACTTCTGATGACAGAAATATATGTATGTTTCTAAAATCTATTCAATTAAATAATTCGATTATATTCAAGATGAGTTAAGACTGTATTATTGATTCCTTTCCAGAAAATCCATGTAGAGTAGTGAATATGGCTGCATAAATTGTATATTTAGATGTTTGAATTGGTTATTAGCACAGAAAGTAAGATGTTTCTGATATTAAAAATAAATACATTAAAGGCAAAACCCTCTTCATGAAAGTTCTGCAAAAGCTTTTCATTTCCTGTGCTGAGGAACACAAAGGGAAGTTCCTAAATCCAACTGCAGTGGCACAGAACAACTCGTTCAATTTGGTAGGGAGGTTTGAGTAAAGCAGTTCCAGCCAGTTCAGAGTCCCAATCAATATAATTTCAAAGCAATCATAACATTCTTCTTCCAGTCTGTCCTGTCTTTTCTTTGATCCACTTTGGAATTCTTTCTTTAAAATTTGGCAGAAGCCAGATTGATAAAGTAGGTCCAGGCACAGGCTTTGTATTCAAGCCAGATATTATCTTTGTCTATGCCAATGCAATTAGAGTAAATGAAGTGAAGCTGCAGAGACCAGATCATCAAGAGTAAATCATTGCAGATCCTTTAACCTGAGAATGCTTCCAAGACTGAGCCAAGACAAGTGGAGCTTTTGGACTCTGATCATTCATTGATATTTTAATTTTACTTGAATACTATTTTTTTGAATGATTAATAGCCAGTAGCACTTAAACTTTAATAGTTTCTTACTTCTCCAATACTTTTTTTCTTAATTCAAATCAGAGGTAGGATCAGAATGAGAATATTTTTGAAATTATTCCTTTGTAAGTGGTGATAGATACTTCCCATACCTGGTATTGACTGAACGTCTTTTTGAACAGCTAATGAAATAAAAGCATTGATTTTGTTTGGTGTTTTTTTAGCTCTTCTGTTGTTTTTTTTTTTCTGCTTAGTGTAGCCTTCTCTCTCTAAAAACTGTTGCCACAAACATGTGGGGAAATCAAAGGTGTTTATCTTACAGTTTCTTGTGTTGAATCATATGGATTCCTGGAGATCAATTAAACATATAAAAGGATGAAAGTATTTTTTAAAATGGATTATATTGGTTATAAATAAAGCCTTTATCCTAAAAGAAAATTTAAAGTAGATTTCAGTGTAGTCTTTGTGCTTTTCCTTTTAAGCAGTAGTTGCCGCTGATCTAACATTGCATCTAAATAATATACCTGCTCTGTAGCTGAAAACTTACAGCTTCTTTCATTCTTGTGTGAATGCACACAAGATATCATTCAAATGCCAACCTGTAATGCTTGGGAATGCTGGGTTTATCTTTTCTGTGATTTTTCCTATTTTAAAACAATCATTTAAGATGCATTTAATTTTCTTGCCACTTATTTCCTCGTTCAAAAAAGTAATGCCCATCCTGTTGATCTTGTTCAGACCAGAGAGAAAAATTCCTTGATGGAAACAGAGTAGTTTAGAAAATGGCTTTTTCCTCCCCTGCCCTGCCCCCCGGTTTAGTTATTGGATTCTTTTAAAAAAGGTTTCTCAAATCAGAAAAGTGACAAGTTTCTCACTCAGACTTGAAATAGAACAGACAACTATCAGGAATTTTCTGGCTTTGTTTCCTTTGATATTCCATGGTATGTTTAGCAAGATTCAATCTCAGTGACTCATTTTAAAATATCCAGTTGAAATGTTTGAGCTTTTCCAGCCTCGAGTTTCCTTTTCTGCAAAACCCAAATTCATTTTTCAGGGAACAAACTACCAGCAAATGGGTGTGAAACCACGAGCAGCTTCCTGTGCATGTACTTGTGTGGAGAAACTGGGAGAAATCACATATCTGCTGCTCCACACAGAACATACAGTGTAACTTTCCAAAATCTGTTTGCCTCAGCTGGTGATAAGGGAGGGCTGGCTTCTTTTTAGCCAAGAAAAAGACTGAATGTCACTCATATTTGAAAAAGAAGTTGCAGTTACACTTCCTTTGCGGTTCTGCTCCTCAGGAGAAAAGGTTGCTCATTAGAAAAAGGCAATATTAATTTACAGCATCAATATTTAATTTGAGGTTTTGCGATATTTTTCTATTAAATTCATTTACAATTGAAATGCTAAATGCTTGGTAGATGACATTCATATTCTATGTAATATATTACATAAAATAATGTACAGAGATGAAAATATGATTTAAAGGGAATTCCAGAACAGTATTTTCTAGTCTCTTGTAGCAGAATAATTGAGATCTGCGTCATAGCCAGAGTTTAGCTGAATTTAGCCCTTTTACAGTTAATTTACTACAAGGTTTTGGATTTTTTTTCTGTTTTCTTTTGGATTCTTTTACTTCCCTCCATTCCTGTACAACTGGCAAGAATTTAATCACTTATTTTAGGGCAGAGGACTCTAAATCAAAGCCTGTTGTAAAGTGGTTAGGGAATTAGTGTTTCCAAGTTCCAGTTTTCACCCTGATCTCCAATCTCATTCAGAAGTCCTCTGTCAAGATGTTAAAACTGAGTCCTTAATGTGGTCAGAATGTACAAGGAAGTGCAGCTGTGGAAACAAATCACACATCAAAGCTTTGGTGTTTTCACTCTGTGTGTGAAACAGGACACGTTAAAACAGTATGGTACTTTACAAAACTGTTATCATCACAAAAATAACTGGAGGAAGTTTTCAGCTTCCTCCAAAAGTCAAAGGGATAACTGTGGATTTCCATAACTGTTAAATAAAAAAAAAGTCCTATGTATCTTCAGAAACTGCAGGTGAATCTGTTATGTGACTTGCTGCAGTTTAAATAAATTGAAAATAAGCTGTATTTTAAACATAGAAATGATAAATTCTGGCTTGCAATAAGATGAAGTTGATTTGTGAATGCATTGAACAGTGACAAGGCTTAGCAGAGAGTGGCCACCCTTGGGAGAAGGGTCTGAAAATACAAACATGGATAAAGATGAGAATTCAGAGCTTATGTTCTGTCATTCTGCTCTGGCCAGGAGAATTGTGCACTGGCCAGTGGACTGTGGCTGTACAGGCAACAGCAAATGTAGCAATGGTTGGTCTAAGAAGTTGCTTAAATGATCTTCTACCAGCTTTTCTACCAGCAGCTGTCAGCGACACTGTCCAAGCCTGTATACCCAGACTCTGACCCAGCAAACAAGCATGACTATGTTTAAAGCAAGTTTGTTTTCTGTTTTCCGCTGTCTGCAGGCCCTGTAGGGAACTGTCATGGCTACACCAAAAGGAGCTTGATACCAGAATACCTTGGCATGAACAGAAATGCTTTCCAAGTCCTCAAGTTAAGTACAGTTAAAAATTACAAGATTATATTGTACAAATAAAAAAAAAACCCCTGAGCCCTCTCCTTCCCCCCAAAAGAGCTGTTTGTAATGTTTACTTTTCCAGTCAAAGCCAAGCTTGGCTTATGTGTTGTGAGAAAAGTTTAGGTAACTGTGAAGGACTTCAGTTAATGTTTTCATGTCAGAATTAAGCAAGCTGTTTTATAAGAAGCACTATTAAATGGAATATTTTGAAGTGGTGTCCCTCCTGGGGCAGGGGGGATGGAACTAGATGGTCTTTAAGGCCCCTTCCAACCCAGGCCATTCTGTGATTCCATGAGGTAGAACAGTTCTTGCCCTTCTAAGTGAAGAGCCATGAATTTTGTGTCTAGTCACTCACTAGAACTGCTTAGTCAGTTTTTCTGTAAGGTGTTTGAAAGTAATTAGTCTAAAACCTGCTGGCTAGCGATGATTAGTGACCAAGAATGAAGTGTTTTTTTCAGATTAATTAGAGACCAACCATAAACTGCTGGAACTCAGTGTTAATCCTTCCAATGCTGACAGGAGCACTTAGATCCTGGCAGTAGTTAATATCAGCTTTGGGATGTGCCATGTCTTTGGTAAAGTTGTTGGGATCATTGCATGGTTAATAAAGTTTGTTTAAGGTTAACAATATAAAGTTAAAAAATGAGATGTTCGATTTCCTGACACTTGAAATGTTTCTTACTTTGGATTCTTACTTTCTGTTTCTTACTGTGGATCCTGTACTCAAAAGCATGGGTTGTGCAGGTTCTTCTCATGTGTGATTACACCACGGGGTTCTCTTTACATGAGATCATTACGTGGTTGCAATCTTACAACAAATGGGGTTGAATAGAACAGGGCTCTCCTGATTTTACTCTAAAAATAGATTGAAACATACGAAGAACTAGAAAGTTGCACCTCTAGTTTGACGTTTCTAATGGAACTAAAACCAACATTTTAGAAGGGCAGGTAATAAAATAGTAGTACCATTTTTATGCTTCTACCTTTTTTAGCTCTTGATCTGTATTGGTGAGTTTCAGCCTTTATGGTACGTGCATTACTGTGAGGTTTTCCTCTGCAGTGTGTTACCCACTGGATTTTTAAAATCTAGGTCCACAGACTGATGTTCAGTAGCTCACATTGGGGTCGATATTTCATCATATCGATATTTCATCATATTACATCAATATTTCATTATCATGACTCAAGTTCTTAGTGTTGATGTGGTCATTTAAAATCAGTGCTACTTCCCCCTGCCCCGTATTTTGGATGTACTCTTAGTGTTGAAAGAAGTGGTGTGTAGAAACATTTCACTAATAAAAATCACTTGATGATTTATTTAATTGAATTTCACAAAGAACCCTAATATGTCTTCAAACGTATTTGTTATTTTGCATCTGGCAATGTGGAGCAGACAGTCAGTGTGGAGAGTTTTTGGGGTATAAATTGACTATAATTGTCTATAATTAATGTTAAATACTTGCCATTTGAAATCAAAGCAGTTTGATAGGATGCAGGAATCAGTTATTTTTATTTCCTGTTTCAATGAATCTTTCTGTTAGAGTTGACAAAGAACTTGTAGAAAGCAGCTCATCTAAAATTTTTTATTTGTATAAACATTCTGTCATCAAAATTCTTGCTGGAATATTTACATAAAATACAATATGTGACTGAACAATTAATGTAAATACGTTTAAGGATGCAGAAACGTAGTCACAAACATTTATTTCCATGCTCATCTAGATTAATTGTAAAACTGAGCTTCCTGGATACAAGCAAAGCATCTTTAGTTCATCTTTATCCTTTCCAGTGAAAGAAAATATATTCTAGTCTATTAACCCCACTGGAAGTTTTATCACCAACACTTGGGGGTTACTTTAGCTAATATGACATCTGTGCATAATTACGCATCCCATCACTCTTCCTGGTGCTACTCTACTGTTCCTCTATTAAAAGTGTCAGGACAATACTGCAAACATAATGGTGCTGGGTTTTAATCAGCACAGACACAGTAAACAACTGCTCATTAGGAAGATCAGAATAAAAAATGGTTTGAAGTTATAACTTCTAAATAAAAAGCTGGTTTCGTTAGTTAAATAAAATGATCTCAAGATATTCCTTATTTTAGGTGTATTTTCCATCTGTCTCAGTTGATAAGGAACTTCTGGCAGTCTAATGAATTCTTTGATTGCTCTAACTACTAAACCTGCATTTTGACCGATTTGAAATACATTCATACACATCTGTAGGAATTTCTTCAGAACAACCTGTTACAGAGAAAATTCTCAATTTCTTTTACAGAAAGATCAAGGCAGAAAAATGTCATATTTGTGTTCACAAGGAAAAGAAAAAATTACTTGTAATGTTACTGTTGTATGAATATATAACTTGATCCTATTAAGTTTGGTTTGTTTTAAGTTCTGGAAGTTCATCTCAAATTTTGCATGTGATTCATCTTATATTAATATTATTTACGTGAAGTAACAGAGGGGAGGGTAGGGGAATTAAGGGTAATGACGGCCTGCTTTGCTGTGTTGAAACTCTTCCAGCAGGTGCTGCCTGTCTATGTGGAAATCAACAGAAATAACAAATACAAAAGTTTGAAATGCTTGTGTAACTTGAGTGATTATCAGAATTGTAAAATGCAGCCATGAAAGCGGGCAGATGAGATCAAGTTTCTGGCATTATATAGCAACTTATTGTCAACTGCTTCACTTCCAGTGAAGAAAAAAAAAGATTTGCAGCTTTGAGGTGACACATCCTTGTTCCACTTAGCTTTGATTGTGGGGGTCAGTACGTAGGTGCATTTTCTGACTGGGATCAGAAGACCCCAGAGCTCGGTATAGAGGCTCCAGCAGTGATGCATAGCATGAACTGTATTAGTTTGTCTACCGCAGGGGTCAGAAGGCCCAAAGCACAAGAGATCAAGAAAGTTCATTGGTGGGACCATCCCTAGGGATAGAAATCCCCTTTAGATTATGGTGACAGAAAAGGCCTCTCCCAGGCGGCTTTGTTCCATTATGTTAATACACCCCAGTTCTGCTTCCCCAGTTGGCCAGCTGGCCTCCCTCCCCCTTCTACCTTACATGTCAACCACCCTAGAAAATTCTCCCTTCCCCACTCTCCCATTGGACCTTGTTCCTCGCCACGCCCTCAGAGTTTTCCCATTGGCTCCCGTACCCCAGTCCCACCTGTGTACCGCCCCTGTGCCCTCAGACCACTGGTCCCTGAGGCTTTCCCGCCCCCCCCTATATAACCTTGGACCCTCCATTCCTTTTGGTCTTTTGTCACTGGTTTCCTTCAGGCACGTGGCTGAAATTAAACCTCTGCCGTGGAAATTCCACACAAGGACCCTTCCTGCCTCTTTGCCACTGACTTGTCAAAGAAGCCATCCGGTGTGTGTGTGAGTGTGTGAATGCAGTGGCTCTGCCGAGAGACTTTCTGCTGGAGTTGTTTTGGGAGGTCGTGGCACCCCACCAGAGGATCCCCTGAAACCGACAGCCTACTAAGTAAACCTTAGTGATATAATACAGTATTTCCATATAATAGTTTTTTATAACAAATTACGGATGTATTTCCATTTTTAATATAATAATTTCTCTATAAAATGTATATAATATATACGTACGCGTATATTTTTGAGAGGTGGTTTTGTGTCTTGGTAGCATGTGCATTGAATTCTCTGAAGTGTCATTTCCTACAGAGACTACAGATGTTGTAAACTGGTTTTGGTGGGAGGTTCTTTTCACTTCCACCAAGGAATTACAGCACTCACCAAGGTGACTTGTATAATTTTAATCTGGTTGAGGAGTCCACAGCACTAATCTGTTCAGAGTGCCTGTGCTAGAAGGTTTAGGGTTGAATCTCTTTTTTTTTGTGTGCGTGCCCCATGTGGTGTTTTGTGTGAAGCAGCTGAAAATGTATTATGTCAGAGAAAAGCAGGGACAGAATAAATCTACAGTGTCGTAGCTGGATGAGCTATAAGGGCCTGCTGTGAAATTATCACTATAATGGTAGTTGGGGTGGACAGATTTTGGGTGTTTTCACCCTTTTATTCTCTGTGCTATTCACTGTTATGTATCCATGTGTTTAATGAGAATGAGAGATGGAATAATTCCATAGTCTCGTGTACGACTCTTATGTGGAAGTAGAATAAATATTTGCAACAGGTATTTTATGATCTTACACCCAGTGGAATACCAGCAGAGAAAATGAGTTTAGAGGATGTGACCCTGGTTATCCTAGCACTGTCTTGGGATGTGGCTGTCAAGGGTTCGAATCTGTTCACACAGTTTTTCCTCAATACAGAATTACTGGCTAAAACCATGAGGGTAGTTTTTCTCTGCATCAAAGCCATATCCTCTTTTCTTTCCTCCCTTCTGCAATTGAATCAAATCTAATTTGTGGTTTTGGCCAGAACTCCTTGTGGGTCCATTCCAACTCAGTTTACTCTGTGATTCTGTGATTTTATTTTCAATATGGCAAATTTTTTTGGTGAAAAATTGTTTTTGGAAGTGGGGAAAAATAATGATGTAGTCAAGTTAAATACCAGTTTTCTTTGTTGGATAAAGCAGTTAAAAACTGCCAAATAATTTAAAAATACCTATTGACAGTTACCTTAAATGAGAAAATGTCCTTCAGCTGTAAAGGTGATGCCGTGTCAAATCTATTGATTGACAGTGAATCACTCTAAACTTGTCTGTATTACTTTTATACCAAAAATAGTAAAAGATCTAAGTGGTCCTCAGTAGCATCCTTTAGAGTAAGGATATGACTCAAACATGTCTCTTCACTCTGTTCATGTTCTACAAGCTACAATTTGATGTAATATCTATTTAGAGAACAAAATAACAATTGAATAAGATAGCAGATTGTTTAAAGCTTTTCAATAATCACTTAAGATTCAGGCACAGATTCTTGACAGACCTTGAAAGAGAAGATTAAACCATCTGGATGAAGATTGACAGCAAATAACAAAAGATAATTTTGCATGAGTTGGTAGATGGATTTTCTTTGTTACTGGTGACTTTCAGATGCAATCAGTAAGTGCCTCTTTCAGCTTCTGGTTGTAAACCCTGAGCAAGTACCATTCTGTATGTATTTTGAATTTGAAATGTGATTTAAAATGTGCATATGATTTTGAGAGAGGTATATTTAAAAAAAAACCTAAGATAAACATTTTAGCATCCTCTCTGTAGATAACCGGCCGAAATTCGTCATGACTAAGAGATATAGAAAGGTTTTTCCTGATTTTCAGGGAGCTAGAATGATTTGTCTAATTTCTGAGAGAATGATATTGGTAGTCATTTAGGGTATTGTACAGAGAGACCAAGGGTAAAAATCTTGTGATGACGAATAGATATTGTGAACTCAGCAATTTAAGAGGAGGTATTTTATACTTTGAAAAATTGAGTGTTTTGCTGAGACAGCTCTCACCCACTTGGACATAATGAGTCCTTGAACTGCATATTCAGATGTCATGTATTTGCATTTTCTGTTAGTTCCCTACCACATCCAGGAGGCTAAATAAAGTAATGGGGTAAAGAGAAGGAATGTTTTAAATCTGTGGTGGTGAACCACCAAGCCAGCGATGACTATCAGCTTGATTTTCAGTCAAATGTCAGAATGGCTTTTTTGTCACTACATTGCTCTAAGTTAACTTCAACTTAATATTGTGTGGGACATACATTCTGTGCAGGGGTCACCTACGTGACCCTGGGCACTTCAGCTTCCAAAGGTATGGCTGCTTATCTCCTACAAGCAATGATCTGCCTTGCCCAGTGATGCATACTGTGAGGCTGGAGCATTGTAAATGTGTAATCAAAGTGATTCCCTCCCAGTGAAACTTGTTTTGGACCTTGAAGACAGTTTATAAATTACTTTCAGAGGGTTTTTGCCCCCTTCTATTATGTATTTGGTAGCATCCATTTCAAATGCAAAAGCGGTGTGGTATGTCCCCTGCCAGCTGGTTGGATTTTACTGGGAATTGGGTAGGTAAATGCATGATGTAGTTGATAGACCAGTAGTACAGTGTGAAAATTCTATATTCAGTTGCTCTTCTCCAGTAAAAAAATCTTAACTAATAGAATAAACAGAACAAACATTACATGCCCTTCTTGGACAATTGTTTCTCAGCTCTGAAGTAAAATTGGATAAACTGAACATTTGCAAGCAATCCTGGGATAAAATAAGAAGCTTTTTTTAGCTGTGAGCATACATGCAGCTTACCTAGAAAAGGGCTCAAAGTATAGCATCTGGGAAACTGTTTTTCCTCTTCTCCCTGCCAAGCACTTCCATTTCATAATGTCAAATTCAGATAAGCACATTGTAGCCTGACCAGTGAATGCTGAACTGACATTAAGAAAAAGGTTTGGGAAACAGTTTGAGAGTCTCTGGAGCAGCAGATTTCAAACAGGGATGCTGCAAAGTAGAGAGGGAAAAGCGGAGTGTTGGAGCGTGTCGAGTCTTGAATTTATAAATGTTAAGACAGAATTCCATTTATCCTTGGTGTGAGTTCATCAGAGTCATTTGTGTCTGCCTTCTTGTGTAAGAATAAAGTATGTAGAGGTGTTTGGGGCATCTGGCTTTTTATAGGTTGGTGGTCATTATAAGGAAAACATACTTGCATGGCAACATTTGCAAAATGTGTGCACATCATGAATTGTGATTTTAGTGACCTTTTTTTCTCAAATAAGTGGAAATTTTAGAGAAGAGCTGATTTAAAATAGTGATATTTCCTCCTATGTCTAGCTTTAAAAGCAGCAATAATTTTAATATAGTGGCTTAAATTTGTTTTACCTCAGGTCAACAGGAATAAAAATAGAATAAATACCTTAAGAGGAAGTAGCAAAGTAATAATTTGAAAAAAAATTCTCAGTAGTTTCAATAGGACACTGTTTATGATCAGATGGAATGGCAAAACTCTAGGTAAGGTTTTCCATGTTTTGCCCTCTGCCAGCTGCTTGCATTCAGCAAGTGCATTCATTTTAATAACGCAGAGTGTCAAGTATTAAGCTGAGTGTCCTGTTTATTTCAGTGAAACTTCGATCTCCAAACAGAAGTTCCTATTGACATTAGAAAATAATTGCTAAGTTGCATTGTCTGAAAACACTTACGTACTGTCTCATCCTTCCTTTCTGGCTGGCCAAGCCACAGATTCTGTGCAGAGCAGATCTCTGCCCTGTGCAGATTGCCTTATTAATTCTGCTCAGACCTCGCTCTCCAAAAATCAGTGCACTGTTGTTTTCTCATCTCTAACCAAACATTCATCATTAATCTACTTTGGAGTACAGCATGGTTTGTGACACGTCTGTAATATATCTGACATAAGCAATCAGGTGAAACATTATTGTAAGGCAAGCAGACCAGAGAAACAATTTTAAAAATTAATAAGGGAATAAAATATGTGCATTTTATATATTTGTTTTTCTTTAAACAGTTTACAAAGAAATTGTTTTCTGTTCTGATAAATCTACTGCATATTTCTTGCAATGTAACTGCCCCAGTGTGAACTGGTGTTCTAACAAGGAAGAAGGGCCAAAGCCATGGTTTCAAATTTTTGGGATTGCTTTTACTTCAACATGGAGAAATTATTGAACAATAGTGGATAATCCAATGCAGAAACACATATTTTCATCCATATACAGCATAATGGTGAATTTGGACTCCGTGAGGAAGTGCCGCATTTTTAATAACTGGAGATAAACTGCTGGTTTAATAATGAACATGTCTCTTTGAGTAAGTGTTTTTAGGCAAGTGTTTCCCTTTTGTGGTATTTGTCAGCTTGAAGTTGATTCTCTTGGCCTTGAAAAAAATGCTTTTTGCAGTTTTGGACTTTTCTCTTGAGACACAGTTATACCTGTCTGGAATAAGGACGTATAGATTCTACCTTTGGGTGCCTCTGCAAATTTTCATTTTGGAGTACATTCATTATCCTTATCTGAGAAAAGAAAAGGTAAGGTAAACAAGGAGTTTATTGTCTGCATCCACAGCAATGACAATTCATGGAAAAATAAGAAATATTGACTTTGGAAGTCTTACACTGACTTAGCTGGGTGAGAATCAGGTGAATATTGTTATAGCAAAAAGGCAAAGAAAATCTATTACACATTCTTTCTGGGCAGTTTTGGCTGAATCTATTGTATTTTCTGCTTCCCTTCCCTTCTATGAATTGTATCTACCTATTGCCATAAATGGATTCATAGAGAAAAGCAATATTTTGACAAACTCATATGTGATTCCTGCTCCCCTCATTCTTCCAGCCTTGTTTTTATCTAGGAGACTTCCTCAGCCTGATGTGGTTATGCTGGATTTGACATGTCTTTTTCTATTAAAGTTGTTTCTTGCTGCCAAGTACTTCTAGGGGAAAAAATCCCACCTGAAAAGCAACAACAAAAAACCTCACAAACAAAAACCCACTGACCCACACATGATAAAAACAAGCCAGAGATGAGTATTTGGCTCTGCATGCCAAGATGGTTTGTTCTTGAAGAGATCCTTTGTGGTGCAACCTCTGTGAATCACTGTCACAAGATTCTATGAATGTGACGTATTGCCTTTCACTGCCCCCAGTAAAACCAGGCAAATCTTCATCACAATTTTTCCAAGACCTATTAATTTACAGAATATTAATGGAAAATTAGTTAAAACACCTAAAATGATACACCAGAAGAAGTTGTAAGGGCGTCTTTGTGCCTGAAGTTTTTTTTTTAATTCCTGCAGAGCTGCCTACCTTGGTGTCAGCAGGAGATGAAATGTATCCTGTACGTGGTGATGCTTCTGGAAGAACTTCTT
Organism: Gymnorhina tibicen; assembly: GCA_013399875.1. Taxonomy (NCBI): domain Eukaryota; kingdom Metazoa; phylum Chordata; class Aves; order Passeriformes; family Artamidae; genus Gymnorhina; species Gymnorhina tibicen. The sequence continues at coordinate 523,292 of VXAZ01006790.1, forward strand.
CTGAGAAGAGACTCCTTTTGCCTTCCCTCTGTGGAAAATGTGATTCAGTTTGCACAGCAGCTGGGGCTGCAATCTACTTTCACAAATGAGCAAAACAACACTAAACTACTCTCATTTCTGTCAAAGAGCTGGTGCTGTGCCAGCGCTGCTGTCTCATGTCTCGGTGTTTTGTAAGATTTGACACACACTGCACTGAGGATTTGGAAATCACTTTGCCATTCGGGCGTCTCACTTGGGAGGTGAGATGGAGGAAGTCTGACCAGAATGAAATATTTTACTCTACATGTCAGTCGTGCTGTATAATCTTGAAGGAAAAACGTGATGCCTAAACTGGCTGCCCACTGAGATTTAGGCAAACTCTTGGAAGGCAGTTCCTTTGGATATGAAGTAAATGCCAAGTGGGTTGTGCACAGGGGAAGTGGGGTACGTAAACTTGGCTTTCTGCCCATTGCTGAGATTTCTGTGACAAACAAAAGGACATTTGGAAATGGTGTGGCTGCTGATGAAAGCAAGTCTCCCTAAATTCCAGCCCCTGGTCTCTGGAATAGCCATCTGGGTTTGGCAACAAGAAGGTTTTCTCAGCTTTATCTTTGTTAATGGGCAGAACACTGATTTAAAAAGTCAGCTTTGATGTAAAATAGAAAGATGTTTCACTTTGGTTTTATGGTGCTTTGAAGATTAAATACACGTGATTTCTCAGATCTCTGTTTCCGCCTTATCCTTACTACTTCAGTTGCTGTTCTCTAGGGTCTAAGACCTTGTAGGAAATGCTGTTTTCAGGGATGAAGGTGTTTTGCACTTTGGTGTTTTGCCTTTTCCTGTGTAAGTACACTTTGTACACACCCAGGTGCCTGTTGAAGGAACTCTGTGTTCATACCTGGTTAAAAAGATAATGCCTTGCAAAAGATTAGTTTCAAATACCAGCAGCAATGTTTGAATTCAGTTCATTTGACTATCTAAGCTGGGGGAATGATGGAAAGGAATAAGTAAAAGTGGGGACTGATAAGTGCAATAAAAGCTTTTTGAGTTGTGGTGTTTGCCAGGGCAGCAGGATGGATGTGGGTGTAAAAGATGTCAGGCAGTTGCAGTTTCCTTTTGTCCTATGGGACAAGAAGGACCATTTTATTGTCTGAACAGAGAACTTTATACCCCAAATTTCTGTATTGTTGTAGCAAGATGAATGGGTAAAAAAGGGAGCATATATTTCTGGATGTAGTTCAGTCATTTGCAGTTGCATTGGGATGTAGTTTTCATAAAGGATATCAAATAGCAGGTGTCATAAATCAATCATTAAATAATTAGAACTGAAAACAAATTTTCTCTGTGGGCAGGTTGTATCTTGTTAGTGATGATGCTTCTTGTAATTCCCCTCCAAATGTAAATAGTTGTTTGTAGTGGAAACCTCAGTATTGCACATGGTGGGGTGGAATTTGGTGGTTCCTCTGTTTCTAATCGTAGTGAAAGACTCTATTTGTAGGAGTTCGTGTGTGGAGGTTAAGGGTATCCAAGATTCTTCACTTGTTTTCTCTCTGGAGAGCCTGTGTTATGTTTTTAGATGCTTTGTACTGTTATTTTGTCTGTATTGTAACATGTAGTGAGGAAAAAGGGGTTCCTTTGTGTTTTTAGATAGTTGATTCTGCAATTGTTCTTTCGGAATAATTTTATTTTGGAAGGCAAGAATAACAATTGCCTCCATGTTTCCCTGCAGAAGCTTGTAAATACCAGTTACCTATTGCCCTCTTATTGTAGTTGAACATAAGTAGTATTATTATTATGTGACTGATTATTTCCTTTGCTGTATTCTATGTTTTTCTTATACTATTTATCTGGAATAGTAAGATGATTTTAGTGAATAGCAATGAAAACAAGTACCTCTTAAATGGGAAGCTGGCAAGGTGTGGGAAGACATTTTGGGATACGCACATCTGTGTCTTACTAGGATGTGTGAAGCTTCATCTTTAACAAACCTGTGGGGGTTTTTTGGGTCTTTTTTTGCATATTAACCTCTGCTAAATGCAGAAAAAACAGGATGCACTTTGTATTGGATTTGTCCTTACTCCTATGGAAAGGTGGCTCTTGGGCATTCAATAACAGTCTAAATACCTGTGGTCTTATGACACAAAAGGGGTGTTTTCTCTGTATAGGAAAGAAAAGAATATCCATATGTATAATGGATTGTGATATCATTCCCAATTTTCTACAAAGGAGTCCTGTTTATTATCTTTCCTTTGTATTATGATTGGACTTTTGTAGGATGTTCTTTGTCTTATTTCTATATTCTCAAGTTTGTTTTTTCTTCAGTAAGGGGGACTTCTGTTTTCAGACTCTTCTTCTGCCAGAAGTGTAAATCTGCTTCATGCTTTCTTTGATGATGAGAGAAAATTTGATATATATTACCATATTGATAGTTTTCTCTGACATTAATACAAATGAAATTAAAAACAATCCCTAGATGGGAGAAAAAAACAAATGGAAAATGCTTTTCTAGTATAAAAGTACATGATTAAAAAAATGAAAAGATACTTTTAGAAATTGTCAGGTTTGTTTTAATTCAATTGAATCAAGTGTTGTGTTTGTATGCATAAGCACATACATGTTTATTTGATAAAACAGGGGCACTTTTATCAAAGTTGATTGTTACAGTGGTGTGTTCTTTTGCTAGATTTTCTCTTTTTATGGAAGAAAACATGATACTCACACTGTATACTTCTGCAAAGAAACAATCCATGTATGACAGTGTCTTTAATTCATTTGCTTTATTTAATTGTCCTGTGTGCCTCTTACACTAGTTCCCTTTTGGTTGTCCAGAGTTTCAAGGATGTATTTATAGTTAGTCCTCTTTTTGTTTTTTGCTAGTTTCCTTATTTTTAAATTAACTACAGAGTTTAGGCTTTTTATTGTAGAATTTAGTGTTAGAGAATACAGCAATTAATCATTGAACTGAAGTATTAGAAGTTTCTGGAGGGGCTTAAAGTTTAGAATAGTATGTTACAGGAACAGGTTGAGTGCAGCTTGTGTGGGCTTGGAAACCCAAATGGACTGGGTGACTTCTTGACCTCTTCTAGGCACTTTGATTCTGTTTGAACTACGATGAAGAATTATTGCTGCTGTATTCACATGTAAGTAGCTGCTCAAAGGATGTCTGAAGTGACCTTGTCACGTGGATTTTTGTTCCATATTTAAAATTCAGGAATCCCATTCATTCCAGCATACCATGGTACTGATGAGAAATCTTAAAGGAGAAAGAAGGGTATCCATATTTTAGGCATAGAGATGCAGGATCAGGACATGCTGCTGAGCTTTTTCCATCAAGTTCTCAAGTCCTTTCGATATTTTGCAGCTTTTTCTACCTACCTGAGTTGCTCTAGAACCATCACAGACATCCATAGAAATATTAATTAATTATCACTGATTCTGTCATGTAATAACATGAGATACCTGTGGGTATACTCTAATCACAAGAAAAATAAGTAACAAGTATTTAATGGTATTGAAATAATTGTATCAAAACCACAGTGTATAGCTGCTCGTTAATCTAATAGTGTAACCTGAATAGTCAATTCACCTAGTACCACCTATACTTTAATCCATTGATTTAATCCATGTCTTTTCAGTGATGCAAATATGCACACAAATACGTCTATTTTAATCAAAAATGGTAGTATACTTTTCAAGCAGTATTTAAAATACTATTAAAAATTACCTTATGTTGTGAATGAGAGAGAAATGCAGTGCTTCTTTGGGGACTTGTGAGTGAGGTAGACAAGCCATAGAACAAAGGCCCAAATTTAATCTTGAAAAGGCAAAACACAATTAGAATTTACCCATGAAATGTGTAGAAATATAATATAAAATTCACCCTGGTTTGTACTGTAAGCGTGTGGCATCAATTCTATTCAGTCATCTGGCATATCCCTTAATAGAAATGATTTATTTTACTCTGGTGTGTACCCATCAGGGAAATTTCATTCCATATGCGTGGAACAGGGATACAGCCCTACCATGAATGGTCCCATTCTGCCTATTCCAGTTTTATTTCTAGAACTCTGTTGTCTCTTTGTTGCAAACTGTGAAATTCCCCCTTTGCAAGCATTTAAACCCTAGGAATTCTGCTTAAGTATAGCAGGATCCTGTTTAATTAAGGAATGAAGGAATAAAGTCAGCTTTTCTTCACAAATCATAACTTTTTGTAGGATTGTTTCTGGTGCATGTTCATCACTGAGGAGTGTGTGTGATGCGCTGTGGAAGTGGCGTGGGGGTCTATGTAGCACAGAAGGCGTATGGAGACATCTTTTATCCATGTCTTTTTGTTGTTACTTCTATTCTTTTTTACTCTCCTCCTCAACCAAGCATAGAGCCGTAGACCTGCCAGCACAACTCCATATGGAGGAACCTATCAAGGTCAAAACACTTCAATCACGCCTCCAAAATGCTCATTTTGTGTGAACAATTGTGCTGCTTGAACAATTTGCAAGTTCAGGTTGAGGCATTGCCATTTGTTTTGTCAAAGGTGAGCTAATGTGATGCTCTGGAAAGGCAGGGGGACCTGGAGAAGAGATCTAATTATAACTGCAGCTTATTTCAGTAACATTTCAGGAACACTGGTGGGAATTGTCACTTCTAGCAGAATGATGAGTTGTATTTTTGTTTCTTGCCCACAGTACCTTGAAAAATGTTTGCTTACTGTAGCAAATTAAATCATGTCACTCTCGCAATCTGGGACCACAAAGGAGAGTTACTACTAGCCTGTGTGTCCCATCCAGGGATTCCATGCAGTTTTTTCCCATCAGGATATCTAATCAATTACAATTCCCTTTTGGGTTCTCTTTTGTAGACATGACAAAGTCTTGGGTGATTACTTAAAAATTTCAGGCAGTTACAATAAAAATCTCAAACCTTTTGGAGCAAAAGAAATCTTGTTGTTAATCTCAATGCTCTGTATGACAAGGCAAAAAATTAGTACCACGTTGCTTAAACTGAAATAAAAATGATAAAATGGGTGGCAGGAAAATTAAATTCTAGTGTAAGTGTTTCTATAATTCCAGTGAGACTCTTTTGTTTTACCTGCTGTCTCCATTAACTGAATGCTGTTTCTATTACAGAAAAGCTTTTTTCTTGTATGATTTGTAACAATAAGTGCTGTTTTGCTAAAGACTGAGAACAAGTCAGAAGGAAGGAGTCTAGGCAGTAAATATTTGTGAAGTGTATGGGGCTTCTCGTGCTCTGCTAGTTAAAATGTGTCCTGTTTCAGACTAAATGTAGGCTCTGCACTGGGAAAAGCTATTTAAAGAAAGCTTGCTTTGTCTCTGATACTGAGAGCGTAGAAGTAGGCGAAGACTGATCAAGAATAATTGGTTATGAATATTTCATCCATGAAGGAGTTTTCAGTGAAAAATAAGATGACAAAGGCAGAAATGGATGAAAATAGCATTGGGGCATTATGAAAGGGGAAACCCCCTCCCCCCTTTATTCCAGTTTTTATTATGTAAGGAGAAAGTGGAGCTGAAGATACAGGTTAGGAAAATTTGGCCTTTAACATCTATGCAGAGTCTGTGCATATTTCAAGCTCTGCATTTTCACATTTTCTAAAAGATGACTATTATTATTATTATTATTATTATTAGTCACTGCCCAGGATAAATATAAGAAAACATTCAGCAGAGTGGAATGGTATTTGATTCCCTCCATATAACTTCATGTTCCTTTTTTTAGATGACTTTTCCTTCCTTCTTTTTCCTGCTGGTCCACTGGATGGCTCTGTGATCACTCACATGCTGTACACAGGCGTTTCTCTGTAGTGTGATCATTTGCTTAATATCACACCAAAACCCCTGCTTCTCAGTGTCGAAGGCAAAGACTGCTAATTTCAGCAGCAGAAATAATCAAGCAGGAAACATGTCTGTACCAAGAGCAGTGGCACAGAGAAGGGCATAACTAGAGTGGCTTTGAAGGGCCGAGCCCTGGTCCCTCCTGGGCAGCTGTTGTTTTATACCATCTTGAAATGTCTTTGTGGAGAAGCACAAATGGGTGAAAGAGGGGTTTAGTGGGTTTATAGGGTGCAGCATTATTTAGAATGGGTCTAGTTCAGGTGTACATATGGGTTTATGGGTGAGAATGATTCTGCTCCTCTTTTTGAGCAGGGTTTTCTATGAGGATCTGAACATCCCATGTCCCAGCAAGCCAGAGTGGTGTGTAATTTTGTTATTCCAGATGAAAGTACCCTACACTGTTTGAGAGGATGTTTCCCTGGTGTTAATGCCAGTATTAAACAGTGTGCTTGGTAAGAGGGATTTGCAGCCTTGGCCTCGTGCCTTGCATATATATGCATACAAATATATGCAATGGATATACTCAGTGTCAGATGCACCGCAGCGTCCACAGTGTGATGATGCACGATTTTGATAGGAAATGTTAATACCAGAGAAATGCCATCCAGGCAGATTGGGGCCTGGCTGGGACAGACATGGCTGTGGTTTCCTCACACTCATTATCTGTGTTCTTGAGGTTTTCTCTTAGAAGAGAAATGAGGAAACAAACAGATGCAGTCTAATCTGCACTCTGCAAAATGCATGTTGTATCTTAAAAAGATATCTAGAGGGAAAGTAAATCTTAAAGGCCAGTGGTGCTGTAGTCGATTAAAACTGAGGAAAGCAAGAGCTTTTTATAGCTGTCTTTTCCTATAAATCACTGACTTCCTCTCCTTGGGAGATTGCCAGTGTAAAATCCAAGAATTTCTTGGCATTACTAAAATCAGAGGAGACCTAGTTTATATTCCCAGACCTGTGCAGAACAGAGCTGGGCAGTGTTTCATTTCTGCACCATAGCAGAATAAGCCTCTAAAAAAATTATCATGTACATTCACAAATTAGTATAGCACTGTGTAGTGGCACTACTATAAATTGTATCACAGGGAGCTACTGCTTTAGTGCAGTGTCTTTAGGAAAAGGCTTAATACATAAGACATCCTTCAATTCTATCTGTTTTTGCTTCTCTGCGAGGCTTGAGCTGTGTGTGAGCAAGGTCAGAGAGCACATGGAGAGTACCCTGATCATCTGCATTGCTTAACTGTAAGATGAGGCTTTTGGCATTGTTTTGAATAGTTCCCTCAAGTCCTTGCTGGAACAAAGACTGGGAACAGTCCAGAGGATGTGTTGCTCCAGGAGACACTCCCTAAAAGCCAAGTGGCTGGGATGCTCTCAGGTTTGCTTTCTTCCAGCACTGGTTCCAGAGGCTTTGCCTCGAGCATTCCCGCATCAGTGTGCTGATGTGAGGGGTTTTTGCTAACTGTGCCTTCCTCTGCTCTTAGTTCTACTCTGAATGTTTTCCTACTCTGAATGTATAAAACCTTTTACCTGTGAGACTAAAAAAGGAGCAACTTTGTAGAGTTCATTTACTGTGAAAGTGAAGGAAGGTGGATTAGTGGAACTGTGCAGCTGCTGTGCAGTAGATAGATTATTTAATAATTTAATGCAGGCAAGCAGTCTATTTATAACTTTTTCAGTAGTGTTCAGTAGTTTTCCCTAATTGCTAAACAGCCTGAAAATAGTTCCAAGGTCTTAAATGATAGAACCTCTTCTAATTAGTGAGATGACATTGTCTCCTTGTCTCAGAAAAACTCACTTCAGGACTCTCTTGGGTTCTTAGCACCATAGTGTGCTGCACAAAAGATTTCCTAGAAATCAGCAATGCTTTGAAAGGTATTTTTAAAAACGACAGAAAAAACAAGCCCAAGCAGGAATTCTTGCTATTGCTGTACGTACACTTCTGCCTACATGAATGGATTTATTTGAAAACTTTGGATGAAATTTTTCCCTTTTTGAGTTAAGGGGATTTAGCTCAGATCATTAAATAACATAATTCATTGTTTGGTAGCCACTGGAAAAGTAAAAGACTTATCTAGTTATAGAAGGGATGATAAACAAAAGTGCTGTGCATCCTCTGTCTTCAAGCATTTTGTCTAAGCTAAGGTTCATGAAGGAGATGAGGAGTAAGAAGGGTAAGCGATAATGTAAGTGGTAAAATATTTTCTTATCTAGGACTAAAGACATGAACATAATAAAACTAGGAACACAAAATTATAGTTTTCCTTCTCAGTTTCATTTGCTCTTGTTTTATTAACATGTTAATAATTTAATATTTGTTAAAGATTATTGTTGAGCTGGTACATTATCTCATATAACTGGTGGGGGAAACAAAACTGGAAGTAACTTTCAATTAACTAATATATATCTAATAACTTTTTAGACTTAAGCAAAACAAGAATAAGATTATTGTAGATGGATTTTAAATTATAGCAAGAATAAGATTATTATAGATGGATTTTAAATTATAACAAAATGAAATAACAGAAAAACATTAAAATGAAAGAAACGAGGACAATATTTTGCCTGTGTACCATAACTGGTAATTAGAGCAAATACAATTCTTTTTGCTAGCTAAGAAATTTTTTAAGGGCCATGCGGGTACATAGAAATAATGAGCTACTTTTACTAGTTCATCTTAGGGCTGGTTGCATTCAGCTATACCCTCAATTTTTACATGTGTATAGGTCTATATTGATACAGATACACACCTCTTAACTGTATATGTAGGAAACCCACATACCCGTCTGTGTTGGTCTATGATTATTTTCCTCTTTTTCCTTTATTAGATGCAATCACTCTATTTGTATCTACAATTGAAGTGCTTAGAAAGGAGCAATCTGGTTTTGCCCTAGAGACGTAATCTGGTTTCATATATCGCTGTTTTAAATGCTCTTCTCTGACAACATCTAGATCTTTGCTTCTGTCTTCTAATATAATACAAAGTATGTTTTTCACATTTGTACCTCTGCTCCTTACACTCTATATGAACTCAAGGCAGTGAGAAATGGACAGAATAGAGAATTGTGATTTTTAAATTTTTTTTGCCTGCGATAATATTAAAAAAAGATACAAAAACTTAATTTGGCAAGATCCTTATAATGAATATCTTTCTTATGATGGGTGGATTATAGCAGTCTTAAAAGACTTAAAAACTTCTTCATCTAAAATGACCTGTATTCTTTACTTGCTTTAAATTAGCTCTAGGTATTTAAGGCTTTATATATATTAGAGGAAATAGTGAGGGGGAGGTGAAGAGGAGAGCCAGAACTCCTAATTCCGGATTTTTTGGAACAAATATTTGTTGAAATGCTCAGAGCCATCTTCTCACAGCTCCAAGGGGTACGTGACTGGGGAAGAGAATCTTGAAGAGAGGGAGATCAGAGATTTCTATATCAAACAAAGGAAGAAATTGTATTAAGGTTTTAACTTCAAAAAGATTTCTAGGGCAGCAAGTCAGTCTTGTAGTGGAGGGAAAAAGGACAAGCAAGAGAGGCAGGAGAGAAGGGGAGATTGATAGTCCCAGCTCCGCTCAGAGGCAGTGGGGCTTCTGTGGCTGAGCCATTGCACAAAAGTATTGCACATAACAGACAGAAGAGATTTCTAACTTAGTCATCAAGAAGTTAAGGCTCGACTCTGAGCAGCTCTTGGGTTTCATTTGAGGCTTATGTAATATTTATAAGGCAACTTTGGTGTCTTCATTTTCCTGGAGTAAGAAAGAACAGAAGATGATGAGGTCTCAAGTCTACTCCTGTAACCTTAATACCTGCAGTAAGTCTCAGCACAGCTTTGCAGAGAGGATCTGCAGAGTGCATTGGCACTGATCGTGTGCAGTGCAAGAAGAGGTTGAATGACCCATACCTGGGGATTATCTTTTTCTTGTCCTCAGTGGATTTTCTTGAGAGCATCACACTGACATTTGAATAATACTGTTGAGGCCTGAGAACTTCGGCTGCCACTTAGAAGTAGCCACTGTGCAGAAACTAATTGTCTATGATTTAATGATGAAATTTGGAATTCTGTTAACTTCAAAATATTTGCAAGCTCTTATGATTATTTTCATATCTTCCTGTCTGAACTGTGTGGGACTAAGCAATTAAGTGAGCTGTAGTAACACTGACTTTTTATCGTGTCTGACTTGCATATTCTCTTTCTTTTAAGAAAGGCTCTTTTTTACTGTAGGGTCTAAAATGACTTATATCAGCACTGGAAGTCAGGACGAACTCCATTCCTTTTCTAGGGCTATCTTTATGTCTGATCTCTACCATTAGTCTACCTGTTTCTTGGCTCTTTCCCTCCCCATGGACAGAGGGTTAATGGAGTAGTGTTTAAATGAGAGACTTTACACTAAAATTTCTTAATGTGTCAAGAGGTTGTACACAGATTTGTGGTGCTTGTTCCATGCAGTTCAGGTGAGTGGTAGGGAATACCTAAGAGCAAGATGTTACCCAGAAATGGAATTGAGGATCCAGGAAGCTCTACTCTGTTGTCTAAAGAAACAACTGAAGTACATGGGGAAAAGTGTGGTGGTGTCCGCAGGGCAAGGAGCAATCAGATCCTTGCCCAGTGCTGGGAAACCATGTCCATGCCTTGGAGCCTTTACCCACAGCATTACTGTAGTAGCTCCATACAGGGGATTAATTTTAAAAATATAAACTGTTAAAACTGTTCATTCAAGACCAGCGTGAAGTGTCGGCACAACCAACTCACTGGGATTCCGAGCTCTGTGTGTGGATGGTGAAACGGCAGCAAAGGAAAATGTGGTCCGTTGGCAAGACAGCAGGAACTGTTAATTAATTTGGGAAACAAAAGAGGAAAAAGAAATCTCTTAAGCAGTTTGGGCTTGAGCTAAAATAGTACAGCAAGATTAAAATCAGTAATTGTCATGGGTGTTAATTAGAACTGGGACCACACATACAAAATGTGACTCACAATATACTGAAGAAGTCACGTCTGAGTCAGGTTACAGAGAAAAATGGTTTTGCTGTAGCCTATCTTCGTATATTAAATAATTTTTTTCCTCTGTGCAGTGTATGAAGTCTTTAGGGAACAGAGCTTATTAGAACTTAAGTGATAGCCAATACATTTGCCTGCATCCTCTCAAAGTTTGAACTCCCATATGTCAGCTCCAAAGCTGCAAACTCAGCCGCAGTATTAAAGCTCTTGGAGCCCTAAGGCACTGATCCAGTGTGAATGGAAATTCCTTCATTTTCTTCATGTTATTGTAAAATTTCTGACAAGTCAAATGGCATTATAAAGACATTTAGATGGTTTAGCTCAGCTTCCTAAATCCTTTGGTGGATCATAAATATTTAAAGTTGATTATTTAACAGAAGGGAGATAAAGGAGGATATTTACCTGTGAGCTAATTTAAATAAAAATATTACTATGCTGCTGCATAGAGTTTCCTTTCTTTAAAATCTCAACTATCCACTGCTAACTTGCAAAAATAAGTTTGTCCTTCTGGAAACTTGGAGAAAGATGGATATAAACCTGAAAATATTAATATATTGTCAGTTCTACATAAAATCTTTTAGTACTCCAGTCACATGGATTTCATTTCTTAATAAATGTTTGTACAGAAAGTTCACTTATGATAATCTTCCGTAGAGAGTAATATTGGATTACAAAACTGTTGCAGGTTGTCATTCAAATGTTTCTTCACTCAAAGACTTTTTGAGTTTTATGATCCTTTGCAATTCTTAAAAAAAATCTCCCCCTGCCAGCACCTTCATAATACTGATGTACCTTGCTTTGGCATAGAAATGCCCAAGGGCTGGGAGGTCATGGTAGTGCAGACCCAGTCTTTTCTGGAATTGATGGGATTTGGAAGGGCTTTTGGGCTAAGGAAGGGGGTTAGTTGCAGGATCAGCTTTGCTTCTCTGGTTGAAGAAGCTTTAAGGAAGTAAACTTTAACTGAATATCAAGTATTCTTAAATGTGATGTGTATTTCCCCCTCCCCCCGCTAATCTTGGGCAAGTCTAGGTTACATCAAAAAAATTCTTGAATACGATATTAATGCACAGGAAAGTAATATTGGTAAGTCAGGGCAACTCCACCTAGTAGGAGATGGACTGTGGTCCAGGAGGGAAGCAGGCTGCTCTCCCGGATTCACACAACCTCTTCCTATGCAAACAGAGGTTCTATCCCATGGAATTCCACTGGGTATTTGACTGCTTCGCTTGGATATGTGTATTCTTACTGGGAGAGACAGGGATAATGAGTTTGGAGCTCAACACTGCTTCTGATCCTGAAATGCTTTAATTGAAAGACTCTTCATTGCCAAGTAAAAGCCTCTACTACTTTTTTTAAACAAATAGATGAAATAGCTCAAAGAGGAACCACTTCAGGATGCACTGACCTCCATGGGGTGCATGAACCTTTGCAATTACTTTTAATGGAGCTTCCTATTTGTGTTGGGAGCTTTGTCACTCTAGTCAAAGTTTGTTCATCTCGGGCCAGAGATATGAAGCAACAAGTTTCTGCTGATGAACAAAAAAGATTCCTATTAAGTGCCAACATGAAATCCAGTTTCTACTCTTCCTGTTGGCAGCGTGGAGCCAGGCAGAAGGCAGAACCATATGTGCTTCTCTTAAGTGCTGATTTGCTGAAGTGTCGTTAGCCAGATTTAAGTGTTCTCCTTTAACTGTTAATAAGTGTGTTCTGGGACACTGAGTTACAGGCCAGAAAATCACCACGCTTGTTTCCAGTATTTGAAAATGTTGTTTGGTGCAAGAATGAAAAAAGAAGTTATTTCGACTGTTAGGTATATTTTGTTTATGTACATGCTGACACACAGGAAGCTATAAAGTATGAAACATAAATTTAAATGCAGTACACGAGAATGGGAAGCTGGACACGTGTTTTGTGCACAATAGGAATTAGAAGTTATGTAGAATAGAAGTACCAGATCAAAGGCTTCTTGTTGCTGGTAGCTTTGGTAGGATCTCAGCCAGCCCTTGCACTGCCCAGCCCTCTCCCCAGATCCCCAGTTCCCTGAGCACAAGCAGTACATCCAGTGCAGATAAATTCTGGCCAGCTTCAAAGTCTGGGTTCAGATAATGCACGGAAAAAGTGCTTTTGGCCTTCACTATACCCCTTCAGGAAGATGTCAGCCATTCCTTCTGCTTTACCAAGCTCAGTCTCAGTTTATTGGGATTAGCCACATCCTGGTAAACAGCTAGGGAAGCTGACAGTTACGAGGGACTAAATATCACTAAGAGTATTTTAGAAAAAAAATCTATTTTCTAATTTTCACAATCCCTGCTGTGGGAAGAAATAATTCTGAACTTCAAGGAAAAGCAAATACAGGACAAGAGGCTGGAAAAAGGGATCAAATCAACAAAAGTATACTAGCAGTAATGGCCAAAACATGGAAGGTAGGCGGGAGAGCAGAATTGCACATGAAATCAGGATTTACTTCTTCAGACTTGCTTCCTTTTAAAAGGCAGGTAAGAAATTTTGAGTACAGAACCATATATTTCTTCTCAAAATCGAAGTACAATCTGTTCTGCACATCTGTGAATGCAGATGGTCACTGTTCTTAATAATTTAGCACAAAAACTAACACAGTTCCTTTGACTGAGGTAAAACCCACGTATGTAGCTTGTGTTATTCATTCAGCCACCCTGGGTACACCTTTCTTTAATACCAGCACTGTGACTATTTTCACAACAACAAGATCCTACATACATTTACTACAGTAAAGCAATTTGTTTTTATAATAAAATGTAGCAAAATAGAGGCTGAATCTAAAATTGCTTTGTTGTTAGTAGGAAATGACACCCTTTCCCCACATTGTTTTGCCAAGATTTTAGGTCAATTTTTTTTGTATTATGGCTTTATATAATGTGTTAGTACATGCTTTATAAAAGAAATCGAAAATGTACTATAGCCCATTATTATGTTTATTGTGGTTTTGGTTTGTTTTCATACTCTGATTTTCTCACTTAAAATAACAAAGGAGAAATATCTGTCAGAGGGGGGAAACCACAGGACACCATACTATTGGTGCTTGCAGTTATCTGGGAGAAACAAGCATGGGAAGTTAGTACTTGATAACTTGTAAGCAAATGCACAGAAATATAATTAAAAGAAGTCTTGGAGGAGGAAATAGTCTTGGGCTGAACGCTAAATGAAAGACTGCATTAATACCTAGGTAGTATTTATTTGAAGTTACGTAGCTTATTTATTGATCTGGTCCCTTTTGCCAGCATATCAAAGTTAAAGAACTGCAGAATATTTTTTCATATATGTTTTTGGAAGGAAAGTGAGCCCCAAGCTCTTTAGTAGCACCAGCAACTTGCAGCATCATGCTCTTTCAGTGTTTGCAGATTTTGTATCATGTATTGTGCCTCTTCTTCCAGTGTTAAGAAGTGCAATTTGTCTTTTATTCCTTACCAAGTGGTGAAAAAAAATTTTAAAAATGAATGATGATGATGATCATAGAATCAAGTCATTAAAATGCAATTTTCCAGACAGTTTTCTTTTTGCTACCAGTACATAACTTCTTTAGAATATGTTTACAGAAAATTGAGGAAAACCATGGACTTGCCTTGAATTGGATGCTCCTTAGCAGTGTCACCCTAATGCAGAAACTTGCTCCCTTTTTACAGTAGTCGTAGCTAGTTTTCATTGTGTGCTATTATTTGTTTTTGCTGCCATAAATTGGAAATAACATCAAGAAGTCAAGAGGGCTATGCTGGTGGAGAGCTGGAAAGCAACTGGAAATCAGGATCTGTCCAGGCTGCAAGAAGCTCTTTTTTTCTTCACATAATCCATTTCCTCCCACCCTGTGATTTTCACAACATAGCAGCATTTTTCTGTCTCTTTCTCTAAGTCTAAGGATAGTTTTTATTGTAACTTAGCACTGATGTGAACATGCATCTGTCTCTAGAACGAGCTGTACTTTTGACTTGTCAGGCAATGTGTGATTGAACTTAGGGATAAATACTTATTTTGGCCTGAATGGTTTCAGCAAATCCATCCCTTAACCTGCTCCCTTTGAAACTCTTACACATTTTGGAGCCCTGCAATAATATTGCTCTGTCAACACGGAGAACAGAGCTCTCTGTGTAGATAACGAGTGAAATACCCTTCACTGCCCGTATAACCACAGATTCACCTTTATTTACCTTTGGAAACAAATCATCTGCTCTATAAAATGCTGGTCTAATTACTTTTCAGTGAATAGAGGCCAAAATTCCTCTGAAACAATACTGTGCCAATGCAAGTTTTTAGTGTTTTAATTTGAATTGCTAAAATTGATATTTAAAATGAGACTTCGTGATTCTATTCTAGTACTGGAAGTGGAGAAAAAAACAACCATGAGAAATGAAAAGCTAAATATCAAATACAGCTATTGTTCAGAGTGCAAAAGAAGGCTTTTTTTGAAAAACAAATAAATTAAGATTAACTTGTGAATGCTGGTAGGTAAACGGGTGGATATTTGGGTGTATGTGTGGGTGTGTGTGTCTGAAATGGAACCATTTCTTGCAGGGTATAACCAGTCCAGGCTGGTTGTGAACTTTGCTAAGGCACACTCTATTTTTATCTGAAATAAGTAGTTTGGGGATTTTTTTGTTTGTTTTGGTTTGGGTTTTTTTCCCAATTCGGCAAAAGGGAAGTTGCTGATTTGTTTTTATGAAGTTATTTTGCTTTTAGTATAATTGCTGCATGAAAGACAAAGAGCTGAATATGCACACTACACACTTTAGATAGCCTATGTTGTTTGCCTGGCAGATTGTATTATAATAAAAGTAACTTAACACCTCCCAGGAAGCTCTTTGAAATCTTCAAGAGTAGGAAGGTGGTTAAGAAAATGCTTTCCAGAAGCTTGTGTGCACGATCTCTGTCTAGGCTCTGGATTAAGCTGGTAGCTGAGCTGTTACTGAAGGTGATTCAGTCAGTCCAGTCCTTTCTGTTTGTAACCTTGATCCTTTATGTGCAGATGCATTTCTGAGCTGTATTTATTCCATTTGGCATTCACTTAGGAATGTTCATTGGGAATATAAGGGAAATGTACACTGAAGCACTCAGGAACAGCCCTCAGGGGGGTTCTAGAAAAGCTTCTTGCTGCAGAGTAGAGTTATAGCACTTGTCACAATTTTAGGATCAAAGTTGGATTAATGACGATAAAAGACAGCACAGAGTTGTTTCCTCTTAATTAATCAAGGGAGGTGATTCTGCCCCTCTGCTCTGCTCAGGTGAGACCCTACTTGCAGTGCTGCATCCAGCTTTGGGGTCTCAGCAGAGGAAGGACTTGAAGCGAGTCCAGAGGAGGGACACCAAGTTGATCAGAAGGTTTGTTCAGTCAGGAAAAGAGAAGGCTTTGGGATGACCCAGAGTGCAGCTTTCCAGTACCTGAAGGGAGCCTACAAGAAAGATGGAAAACAGCTTTTTACTGGAGCGTGTAGTGACAGGACACAGAGGAAGCTGAAAAAGAATGGGCTGAGGTTAGATATTAGGAAAAAATTTAGTGAGGGTTGTGGAACAGGTTGCCCACAGGAGCTGTGGCTGCCCCATCCCTGGAAGTGTCCAAGGCCAGGCTGGATGGAGTTCTGAGCAGCCTGGTCTAGTGGAAGGTGTCCCTGCCCATGCCAGGGGGTTGGAATGAGATGATCCTTAAAAGTCCCTTCCAACCTCAAACACTCCGTGATTCTGTGATCAGTTGGGGGATACTGAAAATAAGGACTAAAAGACCCTGCACTGTTTCTCCAAATGGGGCTACCTCTGAGGGTGTACTGTGATACCCAAACCCCTTTGGAACTACAGATTTTTATGTGCACCTTTGCAGTGGTTGGAACAGGAACAAAGAGCAACTTAAAGAAATAAATACGTAAGTTGTTGTCAGCTTCATTTAACCTGCTATGAGGTATACGTGAAAAGTATCAGCCTTATTTAACTTGGCAAAACATGAGGGTAAAACAGGTAAACTGGGGTTTTTACTATGAAGCATGAAACTTACCCTCTTCCACAATTATTCAACTGCTATTCCATCCTTTTTCATATGATCTGATGAGCTTGTAGTTACTCTGAGTTCAGAAAGTTTTAACACAGAGGTTAAAGAGTTTTACTGTGCACTTTACTGGTCTGATTTTTGCATTCAATTCAGCTGAAATCTTTGGGTTAAGGAAGTTAGTTTTCTCCAGCCTTACAACTTGAAATAGGAGAAATACAAATCTGTAGGAAATGCCGCTCCGTAGTACAGGTGCTAGAGAGCAGGAAGATTATTTGGAACTATGCTAAATATCCCAAAGGGTATTTGGGATAGTATATTCACATCAACAAGTGTTGTGGGCCCACAGAGGTCTGGGAGAGGGGAATATGTGGTCTTAAGGATGTTACATTAAACATGCTGAAAGGAAGATTATCCTGTAGCATCTGTGGCCAAGTCCTGTCAAGTGAGCAAAGTTTTGGCTCTTGGATTTTGCCTTTTTGCTCAATTTCATCTCCAAAGAATTCCCTTCACATGCTTCAAGACATTGAAAACAAAACCATTGTAGTGATCTGGGGTGTCTCTTTAAAAAATGACCAAAATCACAGTCTTTATCTCTTACTGTTGTGTCCAAAGACCTGGATTCCATTATCTCCCTGTGCTATTTTCATTTTTCCAGAAGTCACTGGGCATTGCAGTGGGAATTCCAGCTGCAGCAGAACACCTGCTTTGGGAAGGATGGTGCATATTTCATTGCATGGCTCAGTACGTCACCTCACTAACAGAGCAGAAGTGTTTTCACCAGACTGATTGTCACTGTTCTGCTCTGGGAAAATTGTCTCTAGGAGAACAGAGGAGTCTTCCATGATAAAATGAAGCCTTGGAAACCTGTAGGCAGTCCTGCCATGGTTTGTACGAACGTGCCTGGTATTTATGTCTAGGCTGGGAGTGGGCTTTTCTCCTTCCCTTGATTCTCCTTGGCACAAATATGAGATTGCTCTGATGAGGATAAATTGCTCAGGTGTTGTTTCTGGGACACGTCTAATAACGTGTCAGAGATGATTGCAGGAGAATTTAGTGGTTTAACATCATTACTGCGTGTTTGGAGGAGACTGACATTTAGCTAAAATCAAAATTTAGGAACATCACAAAGGAACAGTTAGTACTGATTTTTGTATGTAAGGCATGTTTGTTTTGTTGGTTGCTTGATTTGGTTTATAAATTACAGTCCTGCAGGATCTTGTTTTGCTGTTCACTCTTTTGCTTCCACCTTCACTGCTTCTAAATTATCCTTGCTAAGTAATGGTCTCCACTCAAAGTCCTTTCTAGATCTCACAAAAAATCCTGAATGTGTTCAAGAAGGGCACCTTAAACTTTTCATTTAATTCTCAAATCTTTACTTGATAGAATTCAGAGCAGGAGGGAGATACCAGCCTTTGGCTTTTAATAGCTGAATTAATCTGACAAAAATGGGGTGGTTTGTAGTGCTGGTCTAGCTATTTTCACCTCATGTGATATTGATATCAGTGTGAATAATGCTTGTGTGGGCCTCCCCTGATAATGTCTTCTTTAAAAGACAGTGTAATCATAAGATCAGGTAAAGTTAATATTCTCTGTACCAGAGAGATTCTGTCACCTGGTACCATTATGATTCTCCTGGATGCTGCATTGTAATTATACAAATGAATGGAAGATGCCTGTCTTGATTGAGTTTTTAATCGATTGGATGGACAGGTTGTTAATCAAGCTTAGAAGAGCATTAAGAGCCCTGTGTGGGAGTATTTCTTGTACTGTTCTCCTTTTTCTGTTTTATTGATGTTTCTTTTTATTAATTTTTCTAAAGACAAAAGGATAAAAAAACAGACCAGGAGAAGCGGAATCTTTTCACTTTCACTGTTTCACAACAAATCAAGTAAAGACAAAAGGAAGGAAATTGAGACTGAAAGGTCTGTCTTAAAAAACCCTGTATATATGATTTGTGATTTACTTAATTTTCCAAACAAGTCTATTACAAAGAACAGAAGAGAAGAACAATTTTTGTCTTTGCTTTCTGAAGGAACATATGTAGAAAAAAAAGGAAGACTCAGGCTTGCTAAAATTATATGGAAGTCTGTTTAAAAAAAATTCCTTTGTAAGTCTATTGTAGTGCAAAGCAATAATGTAAATAATAAAGTTAACTAGGTCAAGTTCATGGCAATTAAAACACACTCCATTAATCAAAAACCTTGCTAAAATGGAATGTCAAGTATCTGTCTTGAATTTAGTGATATAATAAGTATTTCTTTGAAGGCATGAGAGGTGGTTCCTGGATCCCAGTGGCCTGGCAGTTGGAGAACGGAAGCCCAGGGCTGTATTGGTGTTTGGAGGTACATTTGGTTATTTATCAGGGGAGAGGCTCCTCAGAAATAACCAATTGTGAGCCATTTAATACTGAAAGAAAAAAAAGTAAATTAAAAAGTATAAGGCTGTGTTCCCTGGGCCTTTTCCTTAGCTATAAATGGAAATGTTCTATAGTCTGGAATGATTTGTCATTCCTCTTACCTTGAGGAGCATCTCCCTGTCTCAGATCCTGAGACCAGTCCTTCAGAAAGCTCATTAGTGGCTTCTTTCCAGTGTGAGAATTCACCTTTCATAACAACCTCCATCCTCATTTTGTGCATTTCTTTCCCAACACACTAATTTGGAGCCTTGTTCCCCAAGGTATCTGTGTAGTTCTGTTCCCTGAATGTTTCAACACTATTAATTTATAACCAGCACACTGTATGCACTGTATGCCACCTCCTTTAGAGATGGGAATGGAATTCCTGACTTCCACTTGTCCTTTTCTGTCACCATCTCTTCCCCTATAAGAGCCCTTGACCCGTTGTGTGGGTGGATGTTGTGGTCCATGCTAGAAATGGTTTTTAAGTGCTTTGAGGTCTTCTGTGAAGGACGGGAAACGTGAAAACCCACTGATGGGAGAGTGGAAGTCAGACGAAACATCACCTTCCCACCACCAGCGCATCCTGTGACCTGCTATGGCTGAAATGTTAACGTCTAAGTGGATTTTTATTAGAAATAGGTCTCCCAGATGCTAATTCTGATGTCAGAGGTTGCCAGCAATATCAATAAAAAGCCAGCAGTGTGGCCTTTATTCCCTACTGCAGCGATGGCATGTGACAAAAATAAGTGTGATAATTTTATAGTTTCCTTTTTTTTTCCTGCCCAAAACATAGCTGTGTTAATCTGAAAGACAGCTGATTTTTCAAGGTCAAAAGTGCCTGGCTACAAATTGATGAGCTATTATGCATGTCTGTGGTTTTTTTTGATGGTTCTGTATTAATAATATGCTTGCAGAACAGGCCATAAAAATTCCATTTGAGGGTATTAAAACATACCGGGACATTTAATCAGGTTAGAATTCCTGTCAGCTGATTGTAGTCACGGTGTTGTTCAGTCCATCATTAACAAAGTGTGCAGGAGATCAAGACAAATGCTGTTCCATCATTTCAGATATCACTGGGATGACCTTTTTGTTTTGGGCACTT
This sequence comes from Gymnorhina tibicen, assembly GCA_013399875.1. Classification (NCBI taxonomy): domain Eukaryota; kingdom Metazoa; phylum Chordata; class Aves; order Passeriformes; family Artamidae; genus Gymnorhina; species Gymnorhina tibicen. Next base: position 543,616 of record VXAZ01006790.1, read on the forward strand.
GGCTAGTGGCTGAGTGGTTGGGGGAACACTGCTGGGGAGCAGAGTAGTCCACCCCTCCTACTGCAAGCAAATCTATAGAGCAAGGTAGAAGAACAGAAAATATTTCCACTCTAACAAAGCTTTTTGTAACAGGAAAACATGCATGTTGCAGCAAAATTGTATTAAAGTGTAGATTGCATCATCAACTTCTACAGTTATTCTTTAATAAAGATCCATTTATTTGGCTGGGAGTGTGATGCATATGGCTGCTCTTGAGCAACCTTACCATGAAAATCAAATTACAGTAGAAAATACTTCAGTTTAAAATAAATATCTTGAGGTGCTGAGAATTTTTCTGGGTAGGAAAGGTGGTGATATTTCTACCAAGATTAGGCCCCATGTAAAATCTTTAAGATAATATTGTGCATAAAGTCCCACTAGACAACATCCAAATTAATATGTCCCTTTTTGCACTGAAATTGAAGTAGCTTCAAAAGTAAATGAGACTGTGAATGAAAATTAAGCTAGAAATTGGAATTGAAATTGCAATACATTATGTTTTTACATGTAGCAAATGCTTTTAAAAATGAAAACTTTCTTGATACAGAGGATTCTGATTTTGAATAGCTTAGCAGATATCTTTTTTGGCAGCTTCTTTATAATAAACAAAAAAAAGTTTGCTTTTAGGCTGGAAAAGCCTTGATATAGTCCTTGCCTACATTTTTAAAGTAGTACCTTGATAAATGATGCCAATTGTGTTGTAGTGATAGTCTTACTACTTATAAACACTTTAAGTGCAGCATATTCAGCTAAATGAACAAAATATATTTTAATTAATATTTAACCAATTTCAGTTTTGCCTGAGTTGATCATACTTTAAGACACTTTATATTTTGTGCTTTTGTGTCATATATGTTTAGAACCTCCAGAAATGTGAGACTTCTTGTGCTTTCATTATTTTATAAGAAAAAGTCAGATCCTTTAATTCCTTCAGCCTGCCATTTTTGTCATACCTGGTAGAAACTTTTAAGCTGAGCATCACTACATGATTTAGGTTTTATTAGGGTTTTTTTTTTTGTTTCTATCTTGGAGAGAAGTGACCTGGAGACTACTTAAGGTAAGCTCAATGTCAGTTTGCCTTGGAAGTGTTGTTGAGGAATAGGGATTTGTTCCCCCTCTTGGCAGAGGCTGGCTGGGCAAAGGGTGAATGATGCTCCTCCCACATCTCTGTGCTTCTCTTTGGAAGTCGCAGCCAGTTTGGCTCCTGGTCAATACCTGGATAGAGGTGATTCTCCAATGCTGGCTTTGGGATGATGAAAGCCTCTGAAGTTGCTGCTGCCCTGGCTGACCTGGAGGGAGGGAGGCAGGAGGTCTTTGCAACAGCCAAAATGTGGTGGAAAGCTTTCAGTGCTCTCAAGGTGGAACACATCTTCTTGCTCCTTCCCTGAATAATTAAATAATTGCAGCAGTGCTAAGGAAGCAGAGTAAAATTCTGCGTTTAAAGACTCCTCTGCTTCTGGTTCTAGTCCTGCTTATCACGGTTTTTTCTAGCATTAGAATTGTGGGCACAGTTTCCTACAAAACGTGGAGAAGATAATAAGGTGTTAAATGGGATATAGGCAGTGTAGTTCAGTGACTAAATGGCAGCTTACATGGTGGGACTGTGTAAGGCTAGCTGTGGCCATTTTCCAGCTATTTCCGTTGAGATGTGCATAATATTCTCAGCAAAAGGCTTCAGAAACCATATGAGAAATGGCACTATGTATGGCTTTGGTTTCAGTATCTTTAGTGTGACACACCCCTATAGTCTTTCTTAGTATATTGCATAAGAGGAGAAGGAAACTCAGGAGATTATAAAAGGCTTTTTATTAAGTGATGCAGTTCCAGATAATTGCCTTTTTCCTGAAGATAATAAAAGCTAAAGCTATTTGGCAAGTGAGCACTTTGGCAAAACTGTTTTACTTCTGTGTACTGGATGTGCTAATTGTGTGATGTGATGCCTTACAGAGGGAGGAGTCTTGAGAGATTCCTTATGAAATATCAGGAGGTGTTTTGCATAGCTTTATAGAAAATCTTTCCAATAAATGGCCACTATAAGTAGCCTGTGGGTTTTCAAAATTGTAGCCTTCTGACAGGAGGCCAGAAGTACTGCTTTGGTGGGCAAGTACTGCTCACTCATTACATTTTATTGGGTTTTTAACACACTTTACAAGCCAACCACGGACTGCTAGTAAGATTCCACTCTTACTTTCACTGTATTTATCCATAATGTTGGTTAATCCTTTAGCAGCTATATGATATAAAACCTAAGCACAGAATAAAATGTTTATTTTCAATTTTCTAACCATGAATTGACTTTTGTCAGGTGCAGCTGACAAAACTCTGCTGGCAACACTTCTCTCTCTGGAAGCAGCATCCCAGCCTCTCCAAGAGCAGGCTTTGCTTCCTGTGCTGCTTCCATTCCAAGAAACATTTGCAGTTTTCCTGATTTCAGTGTACGTATCTTCAAAATCTGGATAGGGATTTCTAATCCTGTGTCATTGCTCCCCCTCTGTTATGGCACATATTCATACCAGTTCTACCTATTTACAAGGATGTTTATCCCAGGCAAAGATGATCTTGCTAAAAGAAAGTCTGTCTAAAAAAACTTCATTGTGGCAGCAGCCTGGTAACATCTTGCATGGGTGGCAGCATGCCAGTTTATGGTACTAATGAATACATTTCTTGATAATTTTTAAATTTACAACTGCAATGAGAAAAACCTATTTTTCATTTACATGCAGAGAAACCCCCAAAAAACCAAACAAAATANCTCCAGAACCACCACATTGTGTGCTGACGGCTGAATAAAGGTGATGAAGCTAGTGACAAGTGTGTTTCAAGAAAAGAGAGAGAAAAAGACAGCTGTCATTTAACATGATGTTCTCAGTCTTTTGTAGAAACAATTATAAGATGCAAATTTTTATTCACTTATTCAGCCTGCACCTTCATTTGTACTAATGCAAACATATGCATTTAATAGTATTCTATAGTTTCTATAAATCCACTTGCTTGTGACTGCTTTGGTTGTTTAACCCTCGAGTCCAAACTGTTCACTTTTTTCATTGTCTTCTTATTATTTATCATTTATCAAAATATTTCAGGTTTCTTCTGCTTAGGCCTAATGTTTTGTTTTCAAGTAAAGCACCTGAAGAGCTAAATTCACTTTTGGATTATTTGGGGACAGTCTTTATTCTCTGAGTGTATTTGCATGGCACAAAGCAGGGTCCTACCCTCCATGTTCATGACTTTTAATATATATTTAGATTATTTTGACTGTGTCATAAAATACACAGCCTGAACAAACACTGCAGCACACTCTGTTATATTCTGAACCTTTGGAATTTAAATGTGATTTAAACTGTGGTGTGCTTTCCACACGAGCTGTGCATCTCTGTTTCTAGCACAGCCATCCCCTGGAATGTGTGGGGCACAAGGGGCACAGTCTCCTCTGCCTGGGAGGTGGCATAGGGAGAGTTTTGTAGCCCCTGGAATACTTTCTCCTCGGCAGTAAAGTCCTGTTGTAGGAAAGGTGTGAGAGAGAAGAACTGGGTGAAAAAAGCATCTCTGAGAGGCAGGAATTTCACCTGCAAAAAACAGGTGTTCTCAGTTTTGGTCTGTGGGATTACCTGGAAGGAAGGACCAGTACTGGACAGCCTGGGGGTTCTTTCTGCACATTCAGGATTTGCACCCTGCATGATATTTCCTTGTGATGTCAAGGTTTTGGATGCAGGAATTTGAGCCTTTCTTTGGGAATGGAGGGTCTACCAGCAATGGGCTCCATGTAAATGCTCTGATAGGATGATATAAATCCATTAGCTTCACATGGAACACAAATCTCTATTTTTAGAAAGTAATGAATAGATATTAATGAAATAAAGCATTCCTAATAAAAACCTACAGCTTCCTCTAAAGCAAATTGCCATCAAAAGAATTAGACATATGTTAATTTCAATGATATTTCCTATTTTCAGCTCCATGAATTGCTAAGCAATAGAAAAACATACTGTACTCTGGATTCTTGTAAGTCATTGCAATCTGGTACTTGGAGCCATTGTATGAGCGAAATAACATCTGTTACTCAGAAAGATATTACAATGTTTTTGTGATCCCAAGTATTTACGAGATGGAAGGAGACTGAAGGAGATAATGTGGCAAAGCCAGTCAGCTGCAACTTGAACCTTGCATGATTTTTGGGAATCTTTCTCCTATTTTTATGTTACCTTATTCTTACCTACTATGCTTGGTTTGTTTTCACCTGGATGAAGTCAGAATCTGTCAAAACTGGACCTCAGGAATATCCGTCAAAAATGACGTCTTCCCTCCTTTGGGAAGCTGGTCAAGCTCTGAGGACTTCCCCAGTGTCCTGAGCAGGTACCCCTGATCCCACAGAGGCTGGAAAACAGCTGGAACTGGGTTTTTTTCAGCAAGTTCAGTGCGAACAGCACTTGGATTCTTCAGCTGAGGGGCTAATTTATAATATGTAATTTCTCACCTCCCGTTTATTACCCACATTTATGGGTCTGGCACAGAAAATGGATTGGAATGTCCTGGAATAGATGAAAAAATGTAAAAAGGTAGATGAAACAAAAAGATACAATTAATTTGAAAACAAATTTTTGGGGGGTCTTAGAGAATATTAAATTGAATAATTAATATTCTGTATGCATAATTGTTATAATAGGTATGTCACGCTAGATAATGTGCTATGAAAAGTAATCGCAAGAAGAAGAGAGAGAATATTGACTAAAGGACATATTATATAATGTAGCTCTTGTCAATTGTTAGTGAACTCATTCTGTTTTAAATTATTCATTATTTTGACTGTTTTCTAAAGATATATTTAAGCCAGTGTATTTTTTTTTCAGGTTTCTCAGTAGAGGAGTTATTTAAAATACTCAGTATTTATAGTTTCATGTGTGAACTGTTTTTAATGTGCATGGAGATAATAAACTACACTGAAATATATTTTAAAATACTTTAGTGAATATTTTTGTATGCAAAGCAGTTTGCTTGGTTACACTCAAAATGTGTCTTCAAAATGCAGGAGAATCCTGTAAAAATGTGTTTGTTAAAGCACATGGAACAAAACACAGAAAACAAGTTATTTTTTCTGTGTTTCCATATTTCAAAGTAAAGTCTAGAACACTGCTGCCTGGTATGTCCATGATTTGAAACTTGCTTAAAATGGTGATTTCCAGACAGTGTAGCCCAAGCAATTCTGAGGATGTTTCCTTATGTTGTGGTTTCCTCATATCCGGTGCAGGAATTAAAACTGGATAATGGAACAAGCCATCAAAGGTTTATCTTCTTACTTTCTAGTAACTTGAGAGTATCCTGGAAGTACAGCCTGAAGTCTTCTCCATCAAAAAAACTGTTGATGTGTGTTCAAGGTGTGCAGCTCAGAGTCTCTATGTGTGTATATGCAGCTTTAAGTACGTATGCATCCATTTACACCCATGCACAGGTTTTTGCTGTTCCATCCAATCCTGTTTTTGCTCTTAGTAAAGGCTTGTAATCTCACAACACTTCCAGTTTCTTCTGACAGTCTGACTTCTGAATCATTGGTCATTTACAGTAATCAATTTTTTCAAGGTTTGTGAATTTTCAGGAAGACAGCAGGTGTATTTAGCTAAGAAAAAGCCAGGAGGGTGTTAGATGTACTCTGCTCTAATGACTGTGGTCTAAAATGCAATCCCTGGTGTTGGAAGCCCCTGAGGTGGTAACAACTTGAACCTGGAAGAGAGTCACATGGAATTAGCATTTCATGCTTGTGTGTTTCTTGCTTGCTTTCCCAGACTTCTGTTGCTGGCAGCTGTCAGAAACAAGGAGTTGGGGTTGGATGAACTCTTGGTGTGGCTCAGCACAGCCCCTTTATGTTGGTTTAAGTTACTTCTACTGCATAACATGTCACCTATTAATTGCCTTATTGCTATTATTTGTCATTAATATCTCTTTGCTGCAAAAGCAAATTGTTGAAGGGTTAGCAGCTCATTAAATATGAGAAACTGAAGTACTTTGTAGCTGCTTTAGTTTTTCAAACATTTATTATCAAGAGTTCTTGAGAAGTAATCCAGTGGTGAGTGTTGTGTGTCAACTGGTGTCTGACATCCCTGGTGGGGGGTGGCATTTTCTGCCACGGTGTCTTAGAAAATGTTATCAAAGGACACAGGGCACCTGATGTTAGGAAAATTATTTAGAAATGATTTGTAGAAGTCAAGGATTATTATAAATGCTGTAAAAATATCTTTTTGTTAGGAAATGGCAGCAACGTTAAGGATGGGGTATGTTGTGCAGCAATTGTCTTCTGCTTAAAACTATGAAAATCTTTTTGATACCTTTTCCTGTTTATTATTGCACTATAAATAGCATATGGAGTTTTTAACAAAGACAATAAATACTGAATTTTCTGGCATATTTTGGCAGTGGCATGTTCTTGCCTATATGTGTCTGGTTTAAACCACTGGAGATTTTCATTGTTCCTCACCTTTTGCAGATTAATTAATTTCTGGAGATGGACAGGAATAGAAAGATGAATATGCATTTCTATAAAGATAGTGTGAAATTGTTCTACATTTTGAATACATTTTTTAGTAATGTAGTGGAGTCTTTGGAGCAGTACACTTTAATCCATTTTTGTCAGGACTCTGGAGAACCTGATAGCAGCTCACAGGGCTTTTGATAATCTGAAGTTTTAAAAGTTTGCTTTGAATGACAATTTAAAAGAGCAACAAATAACTCTGAACTCCCTACGATCACCTACTCAAGGCATTTCCGTATTCTTTTCTTGTCCTCATGGAAGAGGTATGGACCTGATGTTCACAAGTTTGCCTGAAGCTGTGATTGATATGAAAAGTGTTGCTCAATGATAATTTGGTGAAAAGCAAATAAAAGCATAGTGGGTGTCGCCAAGGGTAAAATAAGCAGATGATGCTCAGAGATTTGGTGAATTAAGCGTACAATGAGCTTTTATTAGTCAGTGCCTACATGGTCACAATCTTCTTTATAGCCATGAACTCTTACTGCTTCCCTAAGGAAGTGGGGCAAAAATTGACTTTCAATTCAGGATCATGTTTTAAAGTGGATTAATTTTATGGCAGATGCAAAATTGCAATTTTTAGAATTATGAGTGTCTGAATATCATCCTAAAAAGGTGCAGGAGCTGAAATTCCCCCCATTAAGCATTATTCTTCATATTTCCATGATTTGGCTGTCTCCACCTAAGAGCAGAGTTGAACTAGTGGTAAGAAATATAATTAGTGTTGTAAGTCTGAATCTGTGGAGTTCTCAGAAGGTCTTTTTCTCCCTCTGAAATTTGCAATGACTTTTTAGAAAGCTGATTGTCGAATGGAAGACCTGTTTATCGAGTTCAGTTCCAATTATGAGCTCTTGTTAATCTGTGTGCAGCAGCACTAAGTAGGAAGCGATACTTTGGTTTGGTTTTGTATTTGAAAAACTTTATCCTAAATCAGGATGACATCACAAAATCTTTTAAATCTTTAAAGGGGAAAAAAAAAGCATATGTCAGGTGCTTAGCAATTTTTTAAAAAACTCACGTTTAGCAAAACTTCAGTTTGCAGTTATGACAATAGGATGTTTGAAAACATCTGCACAAAAATGCGTCAGGGAACATGCTGAATTCTATTTCACATAAATTTTTCAGTTTTGACAAAGTGTCTTTATCTCTTAAAAGTGATGTTTTACCTAAAAATTCTCAGGCAGCAAGAATTAAAGCTATCAGCCCTATAAGGATGACATGTTTGAAAGTCTTTTTACTACATTACTGACAGCCCAGAGAAAGTTTAGGCAAATTTTTGGGTGATCTGCCACATAAAAGTAGTGTCAAATTTGCTAATTTTAAGAGCCTAATGCAAATTTTCACAGTTAAATATTCTGTTCATCAGTTCCTGGAAGTATTTTCATCCAGGCTTGTATTTTACTCCAGCTGAGTCAGTTATTTGTCTGCACCTCTGCAACATGCAGGGCACACTTGTAAAGCTTTAAGAGCAAACCAGAGTCAAACCATTGGCATAGCGAAACAGAAAATAACAACATAGCAGGCTACAGGATTTGGGCTCTTTTTCCAACCACTTTGAGTATTCAAGAAATTAATCTTCTCAATATATCAAATTTAACTAATGCAGTGAATCTAATCCTTGTTTTAAAGAAAATTTTAAATTAGTCTGTCTTTCATTGTGGTTCTGGTAATAAAAAATAGTTGCTTTTAAGATTTGAACACCAAAGATAAATGTTCTAACCAAATGACATAAATATATTTTAGCAAGCATTACATAATAGAAGAAATGAATATCTATTTTTTCCCAGCTCTAGTTTTTCAAAATTCCCATGTTTGCCTTTTGCAACATCTAAATAAACAGGGAATAAAATTGAAGTCATAGTTTTCAGTTCCCTTATATTTTGTAAACCTGATTATACTTTTGTAATTTTTTGAATGCTGGAATTTATTTTTATTTTCTAGAAGCAAGGTTTTTCTTGTTATTGGCTACTATTCAGGTAAACACTGAATTCTGGCTATCTTGTAAATCAGCATGATTTTGTTGTTTTTGCAGTGTTTTCTTAATCTTTAGTAGCAAAGTAAAAATTGGTACAGAATTTCTATGGTTAATTATTTCTTTTTTTGGTGGATATCTCAAAAGGAGATGCAAGAAGTTACCTTGGAAGAATTTTCAGGCTGAGGGTTGCATGTTAATACAAGAGAAGTTTCTAACCTAAAAGGCAAAATGGTCACAGATGCAGGATTGATCACAAACCTTAAAGTTTACAGTATATCAGCCAAAACAAATTAGAAATTGAAATATACAACAGGGTTGAAAAATGAGGAAAGAATTAACAGAGCAGTGTAAGTTTTATGATATTTAATCAGCTCCTGTGCATGGCATTTTTTAAATATATGATTTAATTTAAATGAGTATTTCGTATTACAAATGCTAGAATCCTTTCAGCAATAAAAATCATCAATTAGAAAGCATAAACCAGGAGTTTAGGCATTATAAAATTTTATGTGAAAGGTATGTATTTCTTACTGAGGTGGAATCTAGCTACATTTAAAAAATCTGGATATATGTCTAATATTACTTAAAAGACCTCACCTACAGAAAAATAGAATAAATTATTTTAAAGTAAGCTAGTAGTTTTTTAGAAGTCTACCATCACAGGCAGACTCTTTTGATGACAGACATTTAATGAGGTTTGGGTTAGTGGAGAGTCCTGGACAAAAGTGATGCAGCTGCTGGACAAGTCTAGTCCCTGATACTGCAGAAATCTGAAACTTCCATGTGGCTTCAGTCCCAAGGTGCTTAGAAGAGCTGGACACCTTTCCAAAGTGGGGCTGTAAATTCACAAGCCCAAACTGGGAAGGGGTAATCTACTCCTCTCCAATTCTGACACCCAGAGGAACTGCCCAAGAAGGTCTTACCACAATATAAAGGCTGGAAAATGGTTTTAAGTTGTAGGCATGCTTCAGACCCCTTCTAAAACTTCAGATGAAGAACTAATTTTGTGATTGTTGAAAATTGATATAAAACTTTTTATGGTCAACCACATGGTTTATTTGTCCATTCAAAATATTTAATGCCAACTTCTCACAGAAAGTAGTTAATTGCTTCTGATGAGATGTTTTTATAAAATCTTCTGGCTTTATTTTTTAATCTTAAAGTCTCAAACCCTGGAAACCTCAGAAACAGTTAGAAAGAAAAGAGAAAGAAGAAAAGAGAATTAGAAAACAGAGGGAAATGGAAAATAAGGGAATACCACCACTCTCTTTTCAAAATCAGACGTAAATTTACATTTAGGTCTTAACCTCATCAGACTAATAGATTTATATTTAAACAGGCATTTAGCAGAGCAGAAATGTTTTTCCTGTCTAATATATTTATAACCTTGAAGGCCTTTCCCTTATTTTTCTCTTTCCCTTGACCTTTTATTAGAACACACTTTTAAACTGTGAAGTGGCGAATGTCGTACAGCTTTTCTGGAGGCACATTAAGCTCATTCAAAGCACAAATGTTACTGTATAAAGTTCACAAACTTCCATTTATTTTTAATCCAGAAAATAAAGGTTAAATATTCTATCTTTTTTTTTTTTTTAAGGCAGTACTTAGACAGTGACAAGTTGAAAGTCTACTAAATATAAGTGGGCCTTGAAAACCATGCTTGTGTTGTGAATGAATATCAAGCTGCTTGAGAAATAAAAACATTAAACTTCCATGCCTCCAAAACATAATCAGTACATGATTTTTTTTTTAAGAAAATCTGAGATGTTGTTTGGCTGTGTCTGTGTTGGAAAGGAGGATCAGATCAGTGTTACAATAACAGTGAAGTGATGTAAGTACCTGATGAAGTATGGTGGTGTTTTCCACTTTTAACTCTGCCTAGTCCAGTGCTGTGGATGAGTGTTTGTTACTAGTGGAAGAGCTTTAGATGCACTTTTGGAGAAGAGGTTTATTGCTTCATTTCATCCCAACAAAACCCAGGTCACGGAGTCAGAGGGTGCTGAGTTTGGGCCATGGTGTAAGGAAGGTCGGGGTGGATGGTGGTGAGACCCTCCTGGTCTCTGCTGAAATGCTCCCATGACAGTCCTTTTCAGTCTCAGTCCTAAAAACCATGAATTGTGTTTTGCTGCTCAAAATGTGGAGATTTTTAGGTCTAAATTCTATTTTAATCTGAATCTCAAGAAAGAATAGGTGTTCAGATTATCATTCTCCATTGTTCGGACTTCTCATCAGCCAGATCAAAAATACTGTTGAATCTTTGTGTATTGATGCAGGTAAACAAACTGGGCCTTTCTTAGTGATGCATCTGCTGGATAAGCAATTTCCATTGGTATTCACCTCCTTTTTTATACTTTTGCACAGACCTTACAGATCTTGATGACTCTGTACACTGAGTTCTCACCGCTTCCAGGGTGTGGGAAGGGGATCTCCCCATGGTTGGTGCCTGCTGGAGTGAATTTGAGGATGATCAGAAATAGTTTCCAATACCAAAGCAATAAAGCAGCGCAGGGCCCTGTCTGGAGCTGATGTTCCCCCTTGCCAAAAGCCCTGAACAGCCATGTCTGACTGTGTGACAATCTGAATTTCTCATTCCCATTTTATTCTCAAGCTGTTTCCATGTATAGAATACATAGCCCTCAGTCTGACAGGAGGAAGCATGGAGTATTTTTGCATTGCTGGTTTCTTGTAGTCCTTTCAGTGTTTGTCCCTGTGCAGATCCTGAGAGTGAGCATTGTCTGTCATCTACAAACTTTTCACTTTGGATGTGAGTTAGCAATGACTGGAACTACAGTTTGTAGCTCAGCTACTACAGTTTCTTCTGAAGATCAGTCCTTTTAGTTATTCAACGCAGATGCTGTGGAAACAACTATTCTCCTGTTTCTCCCTCTGGCCAAGCCTACAGGACACTGGGTAGTCTTGACAGCCATGTGGCAGTTTCAGTGTGGAGACTGTCAGTATTCCTCTAACAGTGTCTGTTTTCTGTATATCAAACTGGTCATTTTATTTGAACAATTGGGCTTATTTGACTTATAGATGCAGTAGTGGCTGTAATGAATTCATGAAATATGCATATGGTGGACTAGAGGAAGCTATCAAGACTCATGCATTTTGCATGGGGCTCGCTCACTTTTTTTCCTCTTCCTACAGGTCTCCTCCCTCCTGGATAATGTGCCTTAGTGTGTAAGAGCCTTACGTTTTCAATAAACTCTCCTCTTCAGGAGCCTCACTCTTGAAAAGCTTATTTGCATTTTTAAGTGCGGGTGTTAAGGCAGATTTATTCCAAAACTTTAAAGTTCTGAAACCATCAGGAAAAAAAAAGTCCTCCAAACTGGAAAGAAGGGTTGCAGAGAATGGCTGTTCTACTGTCTGAGGTTTTTCCATGCAGCTCCCACAGCAGTGGGCAGCATCCCAAGCCAGAGTCAGGAAGTCAGGAAGAAAATTCGGCAGCATGTCTGTCGTGCTTTAAATAAAGCCCCAGGCACGCCCTCTGACCGGAGCCACATCTGGTGAGAGGGGCCGTGCTGTTCCCCAGCCCTTCCTCGTGCACAGCCTGTCCTGCACCCTCCATTCCTAGGCTTTCAGGTTTTCCTGCTCTTTTGTCCAACAGTGAGGAGGAAAAACCAGCTCTCTCTCTCTCTCTCCTGGGCTCCAGTGCCCCAAGGATGAGGTCACCTTCTCCCGCCTCAGAGCTTCACCCACCAAACACCAGGGCCCCAGTGTCAATTGTAGGAAGAATTTGGAGTGTATGGAACACATAGAGTTCTGTGGCATAAAAAGAAAGATGATGGGTGCCCCCTCACTGCATTTGTTCTATGTTTAGCATGTCTCACTTTGTCTCTGGAAGACAGAAATGTCAGGGGGACAGAAGGGACAATCAGGGCATTTGAAGAAAATTGAAATAAACACAAGGGTAAGAGAGGCTTAGGCTTTGAAATGATAATTTGAAGGCAAAATGCAATGAAATGTCACATTGCTTCCAAACTTGGAGAAGGCTTCCTCTCCTGCTTCTTGCATATCTGCACCCAGGCACTGGCAGGGAAGAGGGTGTTCATCCAAATGACTTTGCTTTGGTACTGATAAAAGTTTCACTCAAAATGGTTGTGTTAGAGCTGCTGTGTGATGGTCACACACCACAGTGTGAACAGCCAGCAGACAAACCACATGAGGACTTGCTCCTCCACTTCTTTAGCAGGTGCTGGCTGATCTGGTCTGTGCATTGTGAGCGCGTCTAATTTTCTCCTTGTGCCAACTGATGGTGTGGATTTAGGTAACCTTGCCCAAGGAAAACCACAGCACTTCTTCCAGCTAAACTGGCTGTGGGTTTGTTTTTAGTTTTTATTCCCCCTTTCCCTTGTGTTGCTATTTGCAGAAGGAAAGGAAAAGAAAGCTGAAATATTTTAAAGGAGATTTCTGGTGGGGTTTTGTTAAGGGCTAACCACACTGCTGTTCTAAACATTTCAGATACTCATTCAGATCAAATGCAGACTGGGAAATGAAAGCAAGTTTAAAAAAAAAAAGATTAAAACTGAGTTCAATTTTAATGCATTAATTTATATTGGGAAAAAGCCTTAACATCCCACATCTTAAATTAAAAGAATAATCCTCTGCTTGCTTTACTTTTACAGTGATTATTCTGTTTCTGCACTGGTTGCAGGTTAAAACTTCATTGCTGTAGCAGATTGCTAATTTCAATTCCATAGTATATGTATTTACAATGAGCAACAGTTGGCATTTTAAATACATGTCTCTGTATCATGTGAACTGTGGAGCTTCAGGCAAAGCTGTGGAGTCCATAGAGCTCTGTAGCATGGGGATAGCTGCTATATTAATCTCTGCACTGTTTGATTTTGGCCTAACTTTAAGAAATATAATAGTCTTGCATATTCATCTGTAATGTGGTATTCCTGCGGACTATGTACAGACCTCAAAAGCTTTCAAATGCATTTGCAGCCACCCTGATTGACACAACCAAGAATTATTTGTGCTAATGAAGGAGAAATGTGACAGACCCTGCAGCACACTGGTGTGGCCTTCAGGTTAAAGATCTGATTTTAACATCTCTTACTTGCAGATATGACATCTCTGTTTATCTGTGTCTTCACTGCAAAGTGGAGAGAGCAATTTTTTCTTACAATTAAATTCCTTCAGAGCTGTGAAGGGGACTTGCTGTGTGAGAGCTCAGAGCAGCCCTGTGGCAGCCCACGCTCCAGCACGGCGTCTGCAGGGCTTGACACAAGGAGAGCACAGATTTTCATTTGCTTTTGTATGTACAGTGCTGCCAAATGTGGCTTTGAAGGTACAATGCTGGTGTTAAGAGGAGTATTGGATGCTGAAGGAAATTTTTGGCTGCTACTAGCTTGCTGTGAGATAAGTGACATTAGACTGAGAACAAATATTATTGAACATCAATGAATGAAGACCCTTATCAGCTTTCTCTTGTCTGTCTTCAGAGTGGACTCAATAGCAAATATTTCCCTTTTATCTCCCCACCCTGTTTTCTGAGCATTTTTGAAGTGCAGATGTTGGAGGGTTTCTGTCTTATGCTAATCTATGAGAATTTCAAAAGTTGACTTATTAAAACCAAGAAAGTTCTCTCTTGAATTGCAGGTTTTAATATTTTTCTCTGGCACCTTCCCAAAACAATAGACTTCAAGGACACACCAGGTACTTTCTGTTTACAGGAACATATTTCACTTTTTCAATCAGGCATTGTTTTGTTAGGTTTATGCTGCTCAGCAAATTGCTGCCTGTGAAATGCAAAATGGATTATTTGGTAATTAAAATATTTCAAGTTTATGAGAGAGTTTGAAATCAATAAAATAGCCTTATTTCAGCGGAATGGAACTATATGTCTGTTAGAACAGAACCCTGTAAGTTATAGACGAGTAGAAGTAAAACTAATAAGTGCTTTCCATTTCCTTTGGGATTGTTCTCTACTGGGTGGGATGTTAGCTACCAGGATTTTTTTCTCCATCTAATTTAAATACCCCAAGAGATCAGCCTTGTAATGTACCTATTATTTTTCACATGCAATTTAAAAAAGTGTCTCTCTCTGCTGGAATCCTTTAGTATTAGCTCTGTGATTTGCAACATGCCCTAGAATCTGAAATGAAAGCAGGGCAACACCTTGTAGTGCTGAGGCTCCTGGACAGCCCAGCATCTTTGGCCAAAAGCCAACAATTCAGGAAGCTCCATAGCACAGCCAAGGAAAAAGAAACAAGGATTTCTTAGTGCTCCGAGTTAACCTATTCTGAAAGAAAAATGAAAGAGAAATAGGAAAAATAATAATTTTTTAAATATGTTTTTTGTTACCATAGTAATTCTTGTCATACATTTTACATAAATGTCACCTGCCAGAAATACAGAAACTTGTACTTTGAAGAGAAAAATACTTCCAGGTGTATAATTTTGTCAAGGGTAATGTTAGCGTTTATCATGGCCAAATCTTTGCAACTGATAAATATTGTTCTGTTTCAAGTTTTTTATTTTCCCCTACTGACATTTTTAAGCCAATATCCTGTAAATGTCAGTATTGTTAATTTTACATCTTGGAAAGGTGAAAGGTTTGAGAGTAGTATATTGGGACACAGAAACATCATAGAAACAAATTGAAGTTTAATGAGACTTTGAGTAGAGTGCCTTTCAGACTGCTTTATTTAGGTGCAGGTTATGTGTATGTTCTTTATTTCTCTGCAGCATTTTTACCCACAACCCCCTTCCTGTTATGTAATTTCTTGGCTCTGATTATTTTAATAAGGAAATGTGTCTGTAAGCCCATGAAAACTGGTCATCAGTTGAAACAGCATTGTAAAATTACGTTTCAAGCTGATGGAGAAGTTATAGTCAAGTAAACTAATTTGAAAATTACTCTGGGAATTTAAAATTCATCATGGTGTGATCAAAATTGTAGTTCTGTTTATCTACTAAAAAATTGTCTACAGGAAAAGAATTTTTTTGATAATTTGAGGGAATGACATTATTGAATAGAATTGACTGTATTTGTATATCAGTCATAGTCAGTGAGACACACTACTAAGTTGCAAAAAAGTTTTCTTTCCTTGGCTAAGAATAAACTTTTCTCTGTATCCCTAAGGTTTTCCTCCTTCCTTCCCTCTAGCCTGGCATGACCTCACCCATGGACTATGACTCCATGAAGGCTGCTCAGAGGCCAAATGTGAAAGCTGCTTGAAAGTGAAGTAGACAAACAAATACCCTTAGAAAAACCTGCTAAATTATAATTTCTAATGTTGTTGTCATTTTGGAGATGCAGCTGTGGTGGAAAAAATTAAATCCTATTTTGCTTCTTGAGACACTCCTAACTTTGGTTAGAGTAATTTTTGTTGGTCTTTGATGCTAAAAATGGGGCAAAGATCAATTGATGATCACGGCATAAAAATGTGAACTAGCAAAGATTTGAAGATTTAATGCAGCAGAAAATTAACAATTTGAAGAATTTTTTTAAGTCCTTTGCCCTAAATAGAATCCTGTGGAGAGATTTAGACTTCCAGGTCTCCTATTAGATGCTGGAAATACTGAAGGCAGTGATGGCTAATGGACAAATAGAGTGAATTAACACGACTGCTGGTTGGGTACGGGTGTGACAGTATTTACAGAGCCTGCACAGGGGAAAGGGGGATTAAAATTTGTGTTACTGAAGCTGCAAAGGAAGCCAAAGAGAGTTAGTGTCAGTACCCAGGTAAGAGAGGTGCTTCAATAAATATACAAAGTGTGAATGTTCAGTCAGAGGTTTAAGCCTCAGGGTGACACGAGCAGCACCTGGACTAGACATTGGCCACTGGCTTTCTCTGTATTTTAAAATTTTTGCAAGAAATGTTGCTGAAAGTATTTCATGTGTTTTACCCAATATCTACAAAAACAAAATGTGTTTCTCTTCACAACATTGTGTGGGTTGTTTTACTCATTAAGTTTTCCCTGCCTTTTTTTTTTTTCATGCTTATGAATTGTTTAATTTAGGATGTTTAAGCATACTGCTTTGGTGCTTTCACAGACGTAAAACATTGTCAGACCAAACTGTCTTCTGAAATGCTCCTGCACCCTTTCAGACTCTGTTATTTATGTCCTTAACATGATACTGGTGCTACTTCAGCAGCAGCTGATGGGCAATTCCCAACACCTTTCCCTCCATTTCCTCTCCTGGCTAATGAGGCCAAGGGAGGGAAACCTAGCACTACTGAAGTCTGAAGCTTTGCCTGAAGTTGCCTAGTCACTTCTCTGATTAATAGGAACAGTAGGTGGCTGCAGCTATTTTTCCATGTTTTTCTAACTTATAAATTAATAGGAATACAAATGCTTTGCAGTTTTGTTCTAGGGCTACAGGCTGTGGTGATCCTACCAAGAATAGTTTGGAACTGGGATTCTTCTGTTAAAAGAGGGATCCCATACCTGTCCTTCTGCTGAGGAGTCAGTTTTCGCATGGGAGAATAACACTCACGCCTAAATTATCAAAACACATTTTCCTTCTTTTTTCTTCTGAACCTATGTTTCAGAAACATGAGCCAGGAAAAAGAAATCATTTTAATACTGCTAGTCTTATTTCTTATTTCTCTCCCTGTTTTAGATTTAATTCTTGCATTAGGAAAGTTACCAACAAAGGATGAAGAAATGTTTCTAGTTCTTAGTGTGGGTTGAGAATATTTCAAACAGCACGATGATCAGCAGTCCTGTGGGAAATAATCTTATCTCTCTTGTGATTTGATTAAAAGAAGAGCTTGGAAAAAAGGTTTATTGCTGACTAAATGTGGAGACTCGTCTGACCTTTCTGCTTAAAATGTTATTTCAAGTCAAATCTATCTATTAAGGAGCTCTATTATAGGTTTCAGTGTTTAAGAAAGCTCAAGTATGTACTTGGTATCTTCACACAGATCTCTCTCAGCTTATCTTCATTCTCTGTCTTCAAGCCATCTGCTCCTTTTCTATGGTCATTGTTTTCCATATTAATTAGTACAGAGTGTCTGCTGACTAAATATGGATTTAAAGACTTAATTCCTCTGTGCCTAACTGTTTGAGGGGGAAAAAAGAAACTAGAAATAAATATAGCAATGCAGTTTGGAATTTGCAATCATTAGTATAAAGCTGTGAATGCACTTCTGGGTGTTTAGGCAGCTTGAATAATTTAGGGCTTTTATATATAGCTGACTTGTCTCATTTGATTTATCTTCCTCACATGGGATTTTGTACTATTTCTGGGTACTTTATTATCACTATTGTCTCTCACATTCATAATACAGATAGAAACACAGAGCATGAGCAAAAATTTGAGGGAGAGGGTAGCATCTGCTTACCCTCAGTTGATTTAGCGGTAAGTGGTATGTAAGCACATTTAGCTTTTCCCATCAAATATGAAATTCAAGCTCTGTGAGGCAGCAGGACCTACTTCTTCCTTTCACATTTCAGCCTGCAATTTCTCCATTTTCTCCCAGCATTTCCAAATGAGCAGCATTGATGATCACTAAAGGTACAGCTCTATTTTAAAATAAATCCTTTCTGTCAGTTCTTATGGTGGTTTTCTCAAAGGTATTTTGCTCCTCACAGCACATTTTCTGTGTGAAAATGAAAGACAGCGTTTGAGTTGTGTGAAAACTTTTCAGCTCCTCTGTCATGTGAAAATTATTAGCCATTTCTCTGCAGAAACCTCTCTCATTTGCGGAGAAGCTGCTATGTTGACTCTAACACTATCTAACACATGCTAATAGTCTCCGTTGCCCTTGCAGGTCCGGCTGCAGGAGGACTGTACTTTTGAAGTAGCTACTGAAGGACATAGACCTGGTGTAGTAAGGCCAAGAGAGAGGTCCAGATGCAAACAGACATTTGATTTATTCTAGCTTTTGTGGGTTTGGTCTCTTGCTTTATTTTGTGATTGCAGTAAAACCTGCCCTGAGTGTTCTCCCTCGTGCTTCAGCGCGGTCAAAGACACAGCACTGGAAAGCTGCCGGTGGTTTACCCAGTACAGGGAACACCTGCTGCAGCTCTGCTGCACAGCTGTGGTTCTTTTTTCCTCATATTTGCTGAGATTTCCCTAAAATGTTTGAGATGGTCATAAGAACAGAGGGTGCTCTGGGGAACCATTTGCATTTTTTCCTTCTGATACCAGCACAATATCCACGAGGCCTCTTGCTCTCTGATTTTTTATAACTCTCACAACTGCATTTCTCCCTTGGCAAGGTATTTGTGTAAAGAAATGCCCTCTGTGCTGGGGATTGACTCTGATATCCTTTGGCTGATAGATCCCATTGGAGGGGTAAGCTGTTTGACTGTGGAGTGGAATGTACTGAGAAAATGCAAAATTAAAAGTTGTACCATGCAAACCTGGAAAACTCAGTTTTCTGCATGGTTGTGTGTGTACCCAGTGCAAAACACAGAACATTTAGAAGTCTAGTGTGGAGGCTTCTCCAGACTGTATTTTGTGAATTATTTGAGTGAGGAAGCACAAGTCAGTATTAGCTCTTATATCTACTTTATCATTCTATCTTTTGTAGACTATATTTTGTTATGTGTACTATTGCATATTGCAATTTTGCAAAATTACTATATGCAATTGAAAGCTCATAGAGTTAAGTATTGAAACAAAGTTTCACTCTACTTCTAATACCTAATAGGTGTTGCAAATGCCTCCTGTATCAATATAAAACTGTCTATTTGGTCCCCTCAAGCACTCTTTCAATCTTAAAAAAGCCTGTATTTGAAATATTGTAATTAAAAATGGGCTTTGACTTCAGTAGCACACAGTTGCTAAACGTTCCTCTTTAAAACCCAAGTTCTTCCATTCACTTACAGTTGCTAGTATTCAGTGACAAAGTGATCATCATGATTGTAATTAAATATTTATCATACAGTTCTCTTTTGTCATTTGGATGTTACAAGGCAGGCAAAGATATACTTTAAAGGCTGAATAGTAAGCTATATTATGATAGTATATCAGGCAAATGAGTGTTTGATGGGCTGTGTTAACGTGAGCTAAAAATAAAATCCCATCTGTTCACCTTTCAGACTGCATCAAGACACTGCATATGGGTTGTGGAATAATTTAATGAAACACAAATGAAAATATGTTTATTACCATCTTGCTGAAACAAGTGAAACAGGCAACTTGTTAGTAAAGATATTTTAACAAGCAGGGAATTGTGTGCTTATGGCTTTTCTGGAATATAGCAGCGCTGCAATAATTTAAAATCATAAATGAGTAGATATAGAAAGAGAGACTCACTGAAGACGGTGTCTCTAATAATCGTATGCAGCTCAGATCTTGATTACTGGTGCCAAGAGTCTGAATTGTTTGCACAATTAGGGATGTGCCCCTTTGGCATCAGACCTGCAGAATGTACTGTGTATTGTGATCTTCGGAACACTATTTTTTTAGCGTTCAGGTTCTTTATAATTGAACGAGTTCTCCTATTGTGTTGGTTGAATCTGTAGCGAAACTTTAGAGCCATGTGCTGATTTACCCTATCCAATGACCTGTTCCATAAAAATAATCTGTTTCAAGGCATGGGGTGTGCTCTGTACCATGGCTGGTTGCTGTACAAGAGAGGGAGATCAATGGGGGCACTGCTGCCTCTGAGTTCTTGCTGATGGTGGTGTAAGTCAAAGCCACTGGAGCAACAATCATTTTTGTGTGCTCAGGACTTTTGAATGTGCTGCCTATTTTAATACTTGTAGTGGAATGATTTTTTCTGCTTTTTCAGGTAATTATATCTTTGATGTTGATGCAGTTGTATTCATCTCTCTGCTCTGTTGTGCTACAGGCCCTTGTAAATTCTGTCTGTCGCCTTTACCAAGCATTTTCTATTGCTTTGTCTTTATCTTCAAAGCTCAGCCATTTCTAGTGGCTTCAAATCACAGACCTCCATCTGTTGCTGGTTTTCTAAACCAAAATTAAAAAATGCTGTGTAATCTATTAACTGCATTTGAAGGGTATGAGATGGTTTGTTTTCAAAGTAGCTCTGGGACCTAATCCTGAAATTAGGAGTTTATTTACCACATGTAGGTCTCTTACAGATGAGGAAAGACTTAGCAAGGCGGGGCCAGATAGGAAGAGTTCATTTAGCTACTGAAAAGAGCAAAAGGAAAGTATGAAAAGTCAGGAGGAGATGGGCTCAGAGAAGCCAGGTAAGATGTGCCTTAGGGTTCAGGCTACAGGGGCACCTCTGGCTACATTACATCTAGTTCCTTGATAGAAAAAGAATTACTGTGTTCTCAGAAGAAAATCTGCATGCAAGTTTACGCTGTGCTTCACCAGAGCCCCAGGAGAATGGGGCTGGTAGGAGTGCCACAGGCTGTACGAGGCCACATGTTCGACTTGGTGGCTGCTGTTGTGGGAAGACAGGAATGGGCTGCGGGCAGCCTCGACCTGGATGGGATACAGCTGTGTCCTTCAACTAGACAGATAAACAAGCATGAGAGAGAAGGAGTGTAGAATGCAGACGTGTGTTGACATTTACAGCAAAAAGCAGATTGATTTGTGACCAATTAGAAAAGGATAGAAGGCATGTGTACATAGTTTGTTAGCCAATTATAATGCAAGAAGGAGTGCATGTTATGTGTGTGATATAGGGAAAAAGTATAAAAAGTTGTACTGTGGGATAATAAAGTGCTGATGCTTGCCACCATCTTCAGTGTCAGTCTTTTGTGTCCACTGTCATGCTGTCAGTATTTTTTTTAAAAAAGGTATCCTGAACATGCAGCTCAGAAGGGGTGGGTGGGTGCATATATATATATATATTTATATACATATAAATCACAGCATTTGCTTTGGTTAAACAGATTGGATTCCCAGATAGCTGAGATGTGTTACAACAGCCCTGGAAATGAAAGCCACTTGCAAAAGCCTTATGTTAGAGAGGCATAAACTGTCTGACTTGTCATCTTTTCCAGGTCCCAAAAACCTCTGAAGCAGGCTGACAGGAAATGTTGAGCAATTGCTTTCTGTCAGTCTTCAATGGAAATATTTTTCTTTTGTCTTTTTCTATTTTTAATTAAAAAAAAGACTTATCCAAGCTTTATTCTTAGATGTGTGAGGGTACCTAAATATAAGGTGGAAAGTACATAGTTTTTTCATCACCCCCCCAAAGACCTTATTTAAAAGACATTTTCCAAAATCAAAGTATTTTCTTGAAAATTTTTGAAGAAAAGAAGAACTTTGATTTGACATGAAAAAATAGTAATGCTTTATTCTTTGACTTCTGTCCAACTCTAATTTTATGAAACTTAGGGATGAAAGATTTCTGAAGAATAATGAATGTTTTTCAACTAACTCCTGTTAAAACACCATTCTAATTCGCTTGTACTTGCCATGTCTAAAATATGATGGGCATGAGCAGGTAGAGTAATTTGCATAAATTTCTGATTTCTGTCTTCTGCTCTTTAAAAGGTTATAAAAATAGTCAAAGTACATTAGCTAAAATCCTAAATTCATACATGACTAGATAGGAATCAAGAGCACTTATTTGGTTATTATATGTGCACAGATGTGAAATGAGAGTCAGCATCTATTCATGTGAAATAACTATTCTTTTTATTTTCATTTTTAATTTGATGTAATATTTGTATTTTCCCAATTAATGTAGTAGATTTCCATTATCTGTGGTTACCCACTGTTTACAATACATTTTGCTTGTAGACTTCCTGATTCTTCTTAGGTGTAAACCAAGAAGTGAGGGCCAATAACAGTATTCCTGAAATTCTCCATAAAGTATTCTCAGACAGGAATTTGGGAGCCTCATTGTATCTTTACAGTTGTATCTTCCCATAACCAAGCTTCAGGAAAACCAGCTCAAGTGTGTTGGCATGTCACAGTAATCACTGAAAATGCAAGCAACTTTTATCGACCCCCTTGTGGTTTTACAGAGAAATTTAGTCAGATATTTGAATCTCAAACTCCAGTTATAGATCGTTAGTTGTTTAGTATTCGTTAGAGGATTCCAGATGCCAATACAGATTGCCAGTAGGAAATGCCGAGTATTTCAAGTTTTGAAAGTTGGTATGGCCAGATTTAATGATATGAGTAAGTAAATCTGCTCCTGGTGGGAGAGTTGCATTTCTGTGCAGGGGGGGAAGAAAGGGGAAGCTCATGAGAAGTGGTTCTTCTCATGGTCTCTTCTGTGTTGATACTGAATATCATGTATTGATATGGTTTCTTTTATGGAAAAGGTTTTAGGGAAAGGTTTCCTTTTTTAGAAAAGGTTTGCTGTGATTTGGTGCCCTTTTATGCCCCCCCTATACAAGTCACTAAATCCCTGCTGCCCTCAGAATTGACTGCCTGCTTTTTTTAATACATTTAAAAGTAGGCAGAGCAAGGCAGTCCAAAGGTGCTGATGTGACCAAAACATATTTATGGCGGTGTTCTCCTCTAATGACCACTGTAATGCAAGGTCAGTGCATGTGTTATTCATCAGGTGCTTTACAAGGAAGTTTTAATACATTTTTTTACAAATAGAAAGCCCAAGTTTCGTCTTTACGTTTCCTTTCCTCTTTTCCTCTTTTTTTCCCTTTGCCTGTTAAGAAATCTTCATGAATGAAGCCTGTTCATCATTTGTATTACTCTTTCCCATTGTTCCCGTGAGGTACAATATTATATTAAATGCGTGTGCTGTTCGAAATATTTCTCATGATTTTGAAATTGGAAAGGTTTTGGATTTTACACTTAAAAGTTTAGGAAAAGACCTTAAAGATTTCTTCTAAAGATACATCCAGGAAGAATCTTTTTTTCCCCCTTCATTCTCCTTTTCCCTTCTCTTCATGATTTCACAGTTAGCAAGATAATAATTCACTTAATCATTTTTTTTCTTCAGATCTAGGACAATTTCCTCTTCATTTTACTTTTTGATACTGCTGCTGCTCATCTGTGTTTCCTGACCCCTCGGGGAATGTATGCTAAGCTTCCCTTGCCAGTACTGATGCTTGTTAGCGCACTGGACTGAGAGTATTCAGAATAAAATAGATGTTAATAGATGTGTAGGGTCCCAGAGGTCTTGCTGCTCCCCCTCTCTGGCACGGAAGACACCCTGTCTGCATGGCTGCTCCTTTTCCTTCCCCTGAAACAACCAGTCGGCAAAATCATGAGGAAAATGCACAACTTTGCATAGAGGAACATCTGTTAAGTTCTTTCCGTAGCCATCATGTGCATGAATAAAAATCAGCTGAAAACAGGCAGTAAGTTGTCCTTGAAACTGAACAACGTTATTTTATTTTTACATACTTTAACAGTATGTTTCTACTCAAATGCTGGAGCCAGTGGTAGATATTTGTCTTGGTCAAAACTGAGCTAAACTGTGGCCATCCAGAACCTGAGGGGAGCCTATAACAAAAATAGAGAGGGATTGTTTACATGGGCATGTAGTGACAGGGCAAGGGGGATTGGCTTCAAGCTGAAAGAAGGTAGGTTTAGATTAGATATATGGAAAAAATTCTTTACTCTGAAGGTGGTGGGGCTCTGGCACAGATTACCCAGAGAAGCTGTGGCTGCCCCATCTCTGGAAGTGTCCAAGGCCAGGTTGGATGGGGCTTAGAACAACCTGGGATAGTGGAAGGTGTCCCTGCCCATGGCAGGGGGTGGAACTGGATGAGTTTTAAGGTCCCTTCCAGCCCAAACCATTCTGTGGTTCTATGATTGACAACAGTGAATATTCATTAACATTTTTGATTTTTATGATTCTATACTTGAGGACGTGGTTAATGGTGAACACAGTCGTGGTGCTGGGTTGATGATTGGGCTTGGTGATCACTTGCTGTCACTTCTAACACAGGAGCCAGTTAGTTATTCAGGATATATAGTGGTTCATCTTTGCAGTTGATTTGTACACTACAATGGACTGTGAAAAACTGAACTGGAAGTTTATGGGATGTATGCACAGATTTTTTGTTGTGCAGCTTAATAACACTAAACAATGTAGTTTAAAGGTAGGTCTGGGTTTGTTTATATGACACCTTCAGCAGAAAAATCAGCATTTTCTATGCTAAAGACTTAAGATTAAGGAAATCAGTTGCTATTGAAGGGAATACCGAAAACTCTTTCAAAATTGCCAGCAGGGCTCGGTGCTCTTTGTATCATTAATTAGCAAATACAAACTCTAGAGAAGACTAATTCAGGAAAGTTACAAGGTATGTGAAAATAAAATGTTTCTAGGAGTCTCCCAAGGCAAAAATGAAAAAAGTAATTTTATTCGCAGTTGCCACCAGGCAGTAGTTTGTATCCATCCATAAATGCAGGTGGGTATAGGCTATCTTGGGATGTTTTATTCTGGGATCAGGCATCAATACAAAGCTGTGCTGAGTCCCATATGAGTGTCAGGGCTGCAGCAGCAGCTTGTGCTTCCACTGATGCTCTTTTTCAGACTTTCAGATTTCCAGACACTGGCTTGGCCTCAGTAGGCAGGTAAGCAATGTTCCACTTACACTGACAATAACAGTGTAAAAAGAGAAATATTGTTCATTGTTGTCCCCATATGTCTTGGCAGATCCCCTGTTTGCTTTGATACCAGGGTAGTGCAGCTGCACATCCCACGTGAATTTACATCTAGGGCAGCTTTGCCCTTCGAATGCAAGCGTGATGACTGAGCTCTGTGATGTGTAATAATGTATTTTGTTTTCCTCACAATACCTGCCTTGGGAAGTGTACAGTTTGGAGTGTGCATCCTAAATCAAACACTTATGAAACCTTGTTATTCCATGAATGGATACTTTCCTACTTTATTACACATCATCTTGGCAATAAGGTAGAGATTTTATTGAATGTATACATTAACTTACTCAAAAAATATGCATGCAAATGTTGCTCCCATTTGTCTTCCAGAAGGCAATTAATGTCTCTCTTCCTCTGGTACCAGGTAGCCTACTGAGACATAAAAATAATTAATGCCTCGGAAGCAATATCTCATGGAATCTTATGTTTGTTTTATTTAAGGGAAAACATTTCTACTACAGGTTAAAAAAATCAGGCTAAGATTTGTGTTCCCTGCAGATAATTTAGGTGCTTTAGCAGAATACGTTTGTGTGTCTCTCTGAGGAAAGGCTAGTACTGCTGCTGCAGGCAGTGACAGGGAGTTTGGACAATATCAGTATGTCACAACTTGTGACATTAGTGCAGGTTCCCACATGTGGATACAGAAAAGCCTGTTAGAAGGATTTTCCAGCTTCTTGCAGTGTTCTGTGTGAATCTTTTCTTTCTCACACAAACTATCAAAACAGTAAGATGTTTTTTCTGTAACTATCTGTGCACCTGGTGTTTGTCTGAGTCTTGTTATGGTACACTGGTGGAATGGATGTTTTAACACCTCACCCAATCACCCTGAGGGGTGGATGGAGTACTGACCAATATCCTTGTGGGATTAAGACATATAAGTGGATAATTAATTAATTAATTAACACATTTTCCTGCTGACTGCATTTGGATTAATTTCCTGGTTTTTGCCTACTGCAACACCCACATATCATTCTCAGTTCCCCAAAATGTTTCTTGGACAGCATGCTCTCAAAAGAGCTAGGCTTCTCCAATGCTGAAACTTTGTACTAGGGAATCCTGGTAAGTATTCTTCTTCATGTTGGTGTATTTAAAAGAAGGGTTTTGTTCCATTTTTAAGGCACCATAAACAGTCTAGGCAATGATATTCCAACCCTTATTTTCTTTTGTGTGAGTCTCTGGTTGCACTTGACTCTTTGCTCCTGTCTGGTGCTTCCTTTCATGATTCAGTTGAAAATACCTTACTGGAAAGAAAGTGTTATGTACACCAGTTGTGAGGGACAAAGGGAGAAAATTCTGCTTGAGAGTAAAAATATTAGTGTGCATCTCTGTCTGAAAGGTCAGTTTTGGAGCTCTGCCGTTTTGGGTGTACCTTATGAATACATCACAATATCTGGTGTAGGGGAGGGTAGGTGGACATTGTGGTTGGAAATGCACAGGTCTAATGCTCAGCTGCTGTGTGTTTGGCCCAGAATTACTCTGCCTGCAGTAAAGCAGGAGCAGCATCCCCCAGGCAATGCGTAGTCAGCTCTTTAATTTGGGTGTAACTTAGAGTTGTCTAAGTAGAATCCATATTTATGCTTTAAACAGAGAGGAATATTAAGGGAACTACTTGGGCCACTCTAAGCTTAGTTGTAAAACTGCCAAATTAATTTTGTATCTGACATATTACATTTTGAGTGTCTGGTCTGGTCTGTCAACAGACTAAATTTTATTCTAATGCAAATGAAAATCAAATGGAACTAGCCAAACACCAGAATGCTTTTGTCTCGCTTTCCTCTGACTCTCTTATACCTCATTCTAGGGATGACTCTTGCAGGCTTAATAATGGATTTGGTTCCAGGGAATGTTTCTGTTGTAAAATAGAGCCTTTGTTCATCCTCAGCTTGAAAACATCTCGCAGGCTCAAAGCCATTAGTATAGATAAATCCAAAATCACACCTGTGAGGTGTTCTCTGTGCTTTTCAGTCCTTCTCTGCAGCCCCTTTTGTGCCCTTCATATTAAACAATTAGATCCAAAAAGAGAAGGGAGGAGGAATCTATACTACAGAGACATCTGCTAAAGTGGTGCTGAAGTTGCCCAGACCAACACATAAAAATGTCTGAGAGCATCTTTGATGTGAAAGATGCACCTCACGTAGGTGTTTAACAGAGTTTCGTGACCTTGTGCTGGGGCAGGCTGGGTCAGTGCATGGAGTGATGCTCTTGCTCTGCTTCTTTCTCAGAAAGACAAAAAAAAAAAAGCAAACCATAGTAACAGATGGTGAAAAAAGGTAGAGAAATATTTACTAGAAAAACATGAGCTATTTACAAAAGGAATACAGAAAATGACTTTTTAAGTCACAAGTATGTTTATATCCTCTTGTTTCAACCATACAAACCTCTGGCAGAAACAGGTCTGTTCAGTGCCCTGACAGTGCCAAGTCTGAAAGTTAACCTGAGCTCCAAGGCCCTAACACAGCAAAAATTAAGATTAAAATGACGTCTGTTTTTCTCTGAATTCACAGTGATGGCAGACACTGGTTTTACCTGTAAAAAATATTTAGTAGCACAACAAATATGGTGTGGACTCCCAGGAAAAATTGTCTTAAGGATCCTGCAGAAAGCCAATGAAATCCAGTATTTATATATATATGTAAAAAGAAGTTATTGGTGACACCCACTGTGACTAATGTTAATCATATGCTAGTTATAGCAATAAATGTAAATTAATATTAAATAAATAAATAGAAATAAACAAAACTATATTCTAATTATAGCAATAAAAAGACTTGTGACATGATGTGTAAAAGGTATTAAAATCCCCACCCAAAATCTGAGCATGTGGGATTGTATGTGAAACTATGCCTGCAAATGTGCAACTCTCAGTGCTGAAGAAAAACATTTTAAATGTATCTTACACATGTAAATTTAGTCTGAAGACTATAATACATAAGCTGCCAAATGATGTAAAGAATTGGCTGCCGTAGATGCTGGAAACAAAGCAAAATAGATGTGCTGAAGTTGTAAGAATAGTAATAGCCACAAGGACAGAATGTGATAAATCCATAGGGATCAATGTTTCTGCTGGAAATGAGCTCAGCTCAGAATGCAGTGTGGTGTCCTGAAAGAGGTTTCATTTTTTATTGTTTTTAGGCAATCCCTTCTTGTTTACTATGACTGAATTAAGTGCACTGTGCACTGGAAGTTCTTTGAATATTTAGACTAAAAAAGTTTAGGACAAATTAATGATGATTTTTTTGCTGTGACAGATCTGTGGTAAAGAGCTTGTAGTGAATGTATAAAGAAACAAGAGCCAAGATAAATTTGCAAAACAAGAGTCTAAAAAGCCCAAGATGTGCAAAAGAGGAAACATAAAGGAAATTTTCATATGGTGATTTAACTGTTTAATTTGTGGCCCTTAAAGAGTTAATAAGAAGGGCTTTGGAAGCTGTAGAGAGAGGAGGGTGCTGGTTCCTGCCTTAATGCCCATAGAGAATATATTTGGAAGCAGAAATCAGATTGAAGCTGGCACAAAACCATAGATCCAAAGGGTGTATATATTCAGGATGTGATTATTTTCCAGTGATGGCTTTAGCTGAAAAGGGAATGATGGGCACATTCAGAAGAAGATTTTGAGTTTCCTCTGTAGTGAGAAGCACGGGTGTGGGGGTGTGGGGATGCTGGGCAAAGTGTCACATTGAGAATGCTTTTCCAAGTTTCCTACTGGTGAATGCTCTTTCTAGGTCTGCTGGCAGCTGAGGAGGAGCGTGAGTGGCAGCCAGGTGCAGACACAGAGCAGCACCCGGACACTCTGCGCGGTGCCTGCGGTGAACCGTGCTCCTCGTTCCGTGTCTGTCTCTGAGCTCACGGTGATACAGGGTTTTGCTTGAGATGCTGAGCCACTGCAGGCTGGATGCTGCTTTTGTGTGCTTCTCCCACAGTGCTGCTGACCTATTTTAATTCCTTGCTCTTCAGAGTATGACTTTGAAATCTACCATGATGAATCCAAATTAGTAAGACCTGCTGGAAGATTTCACAGCTGGAGTCCTTTGCAGAAAATGCTTTCTCTGAATTATGGTCAGGGAACGGACTTTCAGGTAGCTTTCTTTTCTTTTTTTTTTTTTCCAGTATTGCTGCTTAAAAATTCAGCTTCAATTGTTCTGTATACAGAAGGATCTGGTGCAACTGCTACAGAGCAGAGATGAATAGATGTAGTCCAAGAAAATCCATAACTCTTAAGATTGAAAGGATCAAAATGTAGCTGTACTTCTTATGCAGTTGTTCCTGTAAACTTCAGTTCAGA
The DNA here is from genome assembly GCA_013399875.1 of Gymnorhina tibicen. NCBI lineage: Eukaryota > Metazoa > Chordata > Aves > Passeriformes > Artamidae > Gymnorhina > Gymnorhina tibicen. The sequence continues at coordinate 572,906 of VXAZ01006790.1, forward strand.
TTTTTTCTGAAAGTGAAAAACCTGTGGAAAATGAGAGGTTGAATATATTTTGTAGAAGGACAAATGAATCTTACTGCTTCAATGGCCTGGCAGTTTTTCGTATTTCCTCTTCCCAAAATCACCAGTCTTGTAAAGGACAAGGGAAACTCCTCCAGTCAAGCTGCCCAAACAGTTCCATTTTACTCCCATGATCAGTCATACTCTCAAATTGCTGAGTACTTAAATCTTAGTTGAAGTAAGTAACTTGATTAAAGATGTTCAGGTTAGCCTAGATATTTACGCTCCATTTTAGAGCAGTTGCAAATATACGAATTGAACATAAGACAGCAATTTGGAATCACTTGCATTGTTTAAAAGTTTTATAACACTTATGATGTATGATCAAAACTCTCCTGCAAAAATAAACATTTTAATTATTGGACAGAAAGAGACGCGTTTCCTCTAAAAGTCGTATAACCCCCACAAACTACAAACTGTCTTTAAAGTGATGAAGGAAACTTAGTTTTTCTATGAACTTCAACGAGGGTTGAGGAGGGGAGAAAAAAAGGTGGGGATCACCCCCAACACCTGACCAGCTCTGTCTCCTTTTGGAATTACCTTCTCATCTGAGATCCAAAGTCTGTCTTGATCACTGAATGCTCTTAAAACTGGCTGAAGTTGGCAGGCAAGTGAGAGTAGCTGCACTGCTATCCATCCCTAACTACATATTCAGTTTGGTAAATACGTAAGTTGTGAGAACATCCAAATATTGATTACAGTCTGTGGGAACTGGCTGTTTTCTTTAGATGGAACGAGATCCTTTGATATGTACCTCTATCAAACACTGGAGAGCATCAGGCTGCTGTATTTAAGCTTCATAGAGCTTAGTGATGTTTTTCTCCAGAAAAATTCTTTTATATGTTAATTTAAGCATCCAAATGCAGAATTTGGAATTAATGAAAACCAACCTCCACATTTCAAAAACTTAAGGAGATTAAATTTGCAATTACTTAATTATGGTCTATGAAATATGCAAAAAAACCCCAAAAACCTGAGTTTTGCGCAAATGTTTTTTTCAAAAAAAATAGACGTTTTATAGCAGTAGGTGCTTTGAATTGTCCAGGGTTTGATTTACAATAGGGAAAATAGCATTTTAAAAATTCGTTTCTACTGTTAATAAATAACTCAGAGCTGAAGCTTCGATTTTCAGGAGACCAAAAAATAGATTATATTAATGAAGGGTTGGGAAAATAAATTTTCATTCTCTTGGAAAAGAAACTGATTGTGTCTCTTAATGACTTTGCATTTACTCAAATGATTTTGTAGTCAGTTTGGAATGGATCTGAATTGTATCAACATTTGTTATTATTACTAATATCTGGACTATAGTAAAGCAAAAGTACAAAAAGCTCATGAAGAGTTGATACGGAGGGGATGGAGTATCTGCACCCACACCTCAAAATAATTTACATTGTATCCAAACATTCTGGCCAAAATGAGCTATATCCTCCTTAATTTCCTGTTGTTGTTTTTCCCCTAGACAAACTAAGCTGAAAAGAGACATTGATTTAATTTGGTGAGGGATGTGTTGTCTGTCTGATGCCTTGTTTTCTGCTTGCTTGTGTCTTGCCAACAATTATCTTGTCAAGAGGTAATGTAGGCAACAGAGAAGCAGTTACAAAACTTCTGATAGAGGTAAAGTTTCTACTGCAATAAAACTTGACCTAAAACCAATCATGTTATTATTTAAAGAGCTTATGTGCTCGTTTTCCTGTAAAACAAATATTGCCTTTACAATTGACATTTTGTGGACCTGAATCCCTGCACGTTAATGCAGATCATGACACAAAACAGAATTAGACCTGAAATGAAGATTAATTAGAGAAACATGGTCTAGAGCTGGGTCTGTGCTGTTTTTCAGTGCTGTTTGTTGAAAAAGATGTAGCTGGAATGCTCTTGCCCTCATAGTGTCCTTGTGGGACTGGGCACAGTGGTAGCTGGGAGCAACTTGGGACATTCCACACGGCTGCCCTGCCAATGCAGCAATATCTGTAGGAAGGAGCGATCTCTTTTTAGACTGTTATTGATTAGTATAATCAGCTTTAAACTCTGAGCAATTGTTCTCCATCTGTTTTAGCTTTAAAGGTTTTTGTTTCTTGCTCAGATCAAAGAAAGCTCTAGTGTCCAAAAGATGATCTGTTTCTTTCCAAAAATAGCAGTTGGAAATATCACCTCTCCCTCCAATCCTTGGCTTATTTATATCCTGAAATGATCTTGGGTAAAACACTGCCGGTACTTCTGCTGTGTGTGGCTATTTGGAAACTCTGCCCAGTGAGAAACTGAGTATTTGTTTAAAGTCTGGGATATCTGTATGTACACACACCCGCTGTGTATAGAGGCTCTAAATATACGTCTGGATCACTGTGAAGCCTAAACATCCCTTTAGACATTGAATTTCTTGATGCAGTGACGTATCCGACTTGGCACTACTTCTACCTATTGGACACACCTACGGGGGAAAAGGGATACTCGTTTTCTAGATGCAGCTTCAAATGTTGCAGAACCAACCAAGTGGGAGTGAGGAAGGCTGAGCAGCCCATGGAGGAGAGGGAAATTTGGCCTTCTGTTGGCTTTGGTGCTGCAGAATAACTTTTGATTGTGGCAAGCTTTAAAGATTTTATAAAAATATGTATGTCAGCTCTCAGGCAGCAAGCTGGCTTGTTGGGGATAGAATTTTGGCTTGAAGCTGTCTTCTGTACTTAGATACAATAAATGTAAGGATTCAGGCTAAAAGGCAGAATGAGATTGAATTTACCACTTGGATTTTTCTTTCAGAAAGACCTGGAAACTGATTATGCATTTAATAATGCTGAGGCACAAGATGGCTGAAACATTTTCTTTCTTTGCTTTTGTAGTTCTTTTGTAAAGGTTACAATATCATCTTTTGGAGCCAGTTCAGACACTCTGGGGTTTGTTTCCATTTAATTTAACAGCAAATATTGAAAGTATGGTAATGTTATTTGCCTTAAATTTGGGGTGTGGGAGAAGCAGAAGCCTTCTGTTTAGTAAGAAAAGGAAAAACTTTTATTAGAAAGTTTGTATCTCTTAATACATGCAATCTGTACAAATTAAAAAAGTTCTTAGATATTTTCTTAAAGAAGACAGTAGCAGTGTCACAATAAAAATACTTTCTTTTACCAAAGCTGTGATTTTGCAGTTTTTGCTGAGTTATGATGACATTATAACTCATGATTTATTGTGGTGGCAGTTATGAGTTTATTAAAAAAAAGGGGGTTTAATGATACTTATATACATATTGTATGGGCTTTTGGTAGTAATTCTAGAAAATTGTTTCTCCTTTTGTTGAATGGGAGTTTCAGACTAAAATTACAGAATAGTTAGCACCAGGTCTGCACAGAAAATATGCCCCCATTTCTTCTGAAGGCAGAACTCAATTGTGACATTCAGTTCCAATGGCACTAAATCACAATGGCACTAAATCATTAAATTTCAATGTGTGATGTTCTCCAGTAACATTTTTGATAATTAATTTCTGATACTTGCCTAATTACTGGGGCCATAACCATCCTTCTGATCCGTATTTTGTTTTCAGTATTTTGTGCAATGTGACCTTGTCCCATAATTCTGAACTTCATGTTGTGGCTCTGATTCAAGTGCTTTAATAATAATATCAACTCTTCGTTAAAATTAATCCAAAAATAATTCTGACTAATGAATGACTAAGAAAATAGCAATGGTGTTCATAACAGCTCATGAGTTGAAAAAGAAGCAAAATGTTGAAATAATTTGTGAACTTTTCTGCCCATCCTTAAATATTCATGGAAGTTTGGAAATGGATGCTGGCATCTCATTGCCATGGTGACCAACCCTTTGTGTGACATGAGAGTGAGTCAGTGTGAAGCAGAAACCCGGTCATACCTTCAGTTGCTGGTTTTGTTTACATTTCTATGGGCTATGAAGGAAATGTTTTGCCTTTCCCATTAGCCATGAGTAATGTGTAGTAGCAGAAGCCACAGGAAGATGTAAGGGGAGGAAAAAAATGGGAGGAAATAGAAAAATATGGGAGGAAAAAAATATCAAGGTAAATATAATCTTTGGTTGTTATTCACAAATTATGGAAATGCAGATTGTGGCTGTTGGAATGAAGATGCAGAAGACTTTATATGGGCTGGTATAGGAATCTTCCAGGAATCTTCCACTAATGCCAAGGATGCCACTGCATTTTGTCAAAGAATCGTGTAAAAAGTCAAGACAAGGTTTTTATGCCATACTTTTAGTTTTGATTGTCATGGGGCTCTCTTTGTCTAAAATTTAGCTTCTGCTTGAATGTCTACTTTTTTTTTTTAACCTGTTTGATTCATAATTTCAAAACTTCGCATGAAAATACTTTGAAATACATACCAGAGGCTATAATATTTATAGCAAAGCAGGGAAAGGTTAGTTTAACTGGGTAATATTGCTTTCCAGTCTGGGTCAGTCTGTCTTTTCAGCCTCCCACATTTCTGAGATGTCAGGTAGTTAAATAAGGATTGTATTCTCCAGATTCATTAATTTATTTTGTTTGTCCTTTACACCCTCTTCAAGCAGTGTTGCAAACAGTGGGAGCTATGTGAATCAAATGAAGGAATAATATAAAACAGATGATGTGGTTCAGTTGCCTCTAAAACCTTGCCGCTAAAGCCTGAGGTGAAGTGTGGCTGTGACACCTGGGTAAAACCACCTCAGATACCACCTGTAGTGCCCACTGACCTTCAGACATGCAGAACTGTTTGCTGTCTTAAGTAACTTTCCTTCTTTCACAGATATTTGAACTTTTTATCTTACAAGCAATGCTTCTGAGTATCTTGTTGCATAGCCCGTTTTATTGTGGTGAAACGACTGATACTTTCGTTGGTGTTATTCACTAACACAAAGCCTCAGTATTAGCATTTTGTTAAAACAAAATCCTCACTACTTGTATTATCCTTATATTGAAGAGAAAACTTTGAGACTGGGATATTTTAGGTAATAAATACAACCTTTATGTACAGCAGGGATGTGTTAACTGTGGTGGGGGAAGAACAGCAGTGTGCTTTCAGCTTCCCTTTGGGCTTTGGTTTTCCTGTACAAAGAAACAAAATAGGAAAAGGTCCCTGTTTGTGTGACGGAAGGAGGGCAGGGCAGAAAAGTGTGTTCCATCTCCCTCCACCCACCTCTTGGTCAGTGTCAGCTTGGAAGTCTGTAAATTTGTTGTGTCAGTTGTGTCCCCTTCAAATGTCAAAGTCAAACTCTACCTCCACCTTCTAGTAAATAATTTCTATATGTAAAACTTTCCTCTCTACTGGGACCTGATGGCTTTGTACCCCTTGTTAGAGATGCGCCCTCCAGGGCCATGTGTTTGAGGAATGAACAGCGGATTGCTGGCCACATGGGATGTTAATACTTGTTCCTTTTGGGGCCACTCTGTAATTAAAATTCAAGCCTGAGGGCTGACAGAAGGTTGGGGTTTCCAGTGTCGGAATAGTGCACCTCCACACCAACTACTTACCACAAGGTCCAACACTTCCTCCTTTTTGCATTTGTAAGGTCACAGGCTGCACCATGAGCTTCCTTTGCAGCTTCTTCTGGAGGCACCTCCAACTCTGTTCCTAGAGCACAGCTCCCAGGAAATTTGGAATCTGGACTTTTTGGGTGTTTATGTGGATTCTTTCTTTCTGGATTTCCCTACTAGAGAATGTATAGTGCTGTGTAAAAGCAATGGGAATGCCCAAAATGCAACACAAAGGAGAAAAGAAAAATAGAAAACTATAAACCTAATATGAGCTGATGTAAGCTGCCAAGAAAATGGCAAAGGGATAAAAAATGGAATAATTTTTTCTGACAAAAAAGGAAAGGCAAATATAAGGTAGAGGACTGTGCAAGAATCCTTTGCACTCTCTCCTGACTCTGCTTTGTCCTTATGCTTGTAGTGAGATCTCCCCTGGCAGCATTTGTGAAGGGTATTTTTTGTGAAAAGCCAGTTTAAGAAATGAAGCAGTGTGGAAAGTGGAATTACCATGAATTGTTTCTTTCTTCTGCCCTGATCAGATTCTGTTTCTCTCTCTGGCAGTCCTGCCAGTTTCAGAGCAAGACAAACAATTCACGTTTGAAGATGTAGATTTTTTTTTTCTGTTTAGCTTTATGTTAAATGTAAAGGTTTAGAGGTCTCCAGTCAGGGAAGTTTACCTTAACAGACAGTGTGATAGCAGCCACGTGCTATTGCCAGCCACCTCCAGTTGTACCTCATCCTGTAAAACACATTCGCAGCAGCATGTTTTGCAACACCAGTGACAATTTATGAGGAAAAAAATTCCTGCTAGTCTTTAATTATCTATCCTGATATATTAGTTGCATGCTTCTACTTACTCCCACCTTTATTCCTTTGTAACAAAGAACCTTTGCTGGATAATGAAACCATAGCAAGGTAGGAGAGCTGATGTTTCTGTGGGTATATGTTATGGCACTACTGAAAATTAAGGATAGAAATTAAGTAATTAGAAATATTTGAAACAGACTGAGCCCATGAAGTTTGTTGAAACCCACTATTTTCTAGCTACTTTTTATGAAGCAGGAGCACCACCACAGATGGTCTCCTATAAAAAATAGGCTGATTCTCCTGTTTCATCACTGCACTGTGTGACCTGTCCTGTACATGTTGAATAATTTAGGTAATTCATGCACACTGTGTGATTGTAATTTGACTAAAAATAATTATTCACATAGTTATTGACTATCACTGAAGTACTGACTGCTCTCCTGAGCTGTTGTGATTCCCCTAAAGTTCTTCTGCTCTGTGCCTCTAATTATTTTGTCTACAATCCTTTCCAGAAGTCGTATGTGCAAAGGTGGAAGCATAAATACTACTTGATGTTTATATTCAGTGCAATCCTTTGCAGACTGTTGTTGTAATACAGTTCAGGAAAGCTGTATGTCACAAGCTAAGGAGTAATCGCCTGGGAAGTTGAATTTGAACTTCTTGTAGGTGGGAGAGCTGAGGGTTTAGTGTGACGGCTCATGGGGGCAAATAGAGGAACATGTATACAGCAAAGAAATAAATCATTGAGATAATGCAAAGTAGAAGAGAGGAACCAAGAAGGAACTGATGCGAGATAGGAGAAACCAGAACACTCCATTACATTAATGGTAGGAATAAATTTAAGAGCAACTTGGAGACTATGCTGCTTAATTAAGCCTAAAAATGTTAAGAGAGCTGTAACTGGACAGACAGCTGCCTGCTCATGGAAGGAGTTAGGAACCCAAAAAACTTCAGAAAATCTGCAGGAAGAAACTACTTTCTGTTGCTGAAGAATTGAGGCAAAAAGGTCATCTGGCTGGAATTGCAAGTGAATAGTAAATTAACTCTTTGCTCTTGACTTTTTTTCCTGAAAGGTTCTGAATAGGAATGACTCTTTGTTCCTTCAGTTTTTCCACCACTTATTTGAACTGGAATTATTTCTGTGTGCAAGTATTAATTCTGCACATATGTTGGATAGAAAATTTGAAATGCATAGCAGGTGAACCAGAAAATGCCACATTTTTCAGCCTATTTCATTTATATGTTTCAGTGATGTGCAGTCCTTAGGAAAATTTGATCTGAAAGTGTTACCGTGCTTTTTTCGGGGGGGGGCGGGGAGGGGAAAGTGGCTGAATTTATTAAAGATGTTTGAAGTATGGGTATAATTCAAAAATCCTCATGTCTGATCCATTAAGGTCATTGTTCAGTAAGGGTTTTTATATCTCTTAAGTTCTGTAAGTACTTTATGCAGCTGTATCAGACAGAACTTAAAAACATAGACATGTAAATAGTGTAAAGGAAAACATTGTCAGAGTTAAGCTGCTTAATAATAGAAAGACTCTGGTAAAAATAATCAGTATATTTTAAAGAGCTTAAATTTGCCACTTTATATTTCCATGTGCATAATGTGCTGGTGCTGCACTGGAAATGGAGGAGTTGTGGAGCAGCCTAAAACCTTCTCACAGAATTTAATTCCTGTATATTTCCCAATGTGGAGAGCAAAACCCTCCTGGAAGACTGTGAGCTCCAACTGCACACACATGATGTGCTGTAGGAGAGAATCGATATTGTCAGAGACATCTACAGAACATATGCGGAAAGTCTTCAGCACGACTGCAGTTGGCAGGGAAGACAGTAAAAGATTGTTATCCCAGCATTGCTTCAGGTTAACATACTGAAAGGGCTGAGAAAACAGGGAACAAGAAATCAGTGCTGAGTTTTCAGCTCTGAGGAGCTGGGGCTTTTGGAATGGTCTGTGCTCCATCCTGAAAGATATTCTGTAGATCTCTAAGCAGGAAGCATCCCCAATTCTTCTGGGAGAAATAAGTGTTCTGCACTTCATTCCTCAAGTCTGTTCTGTTGGGACTCAGACACCTCAGGATTTTGAAAACAGTTCATCCCCAACTGTACTAGGATTGCTGCAATGGTATTTGCTGTAGGATAAGATCTCTACATCACTGGCACAGATGATCTAGAGATCTTCCTATCTCTACATCACTGGCACAGATGAGACCTGGAACAGTTTTCATACAGACATGTATTTCTCACTGATGAAAATGATGGGGCCTGCCTGGAGTGTCTGTGATCTTCCTGAGTGTCTGTTTTGAGCTTAACCTTGTTAAAATGGAGCTAGAATAATGCTGGAGAGTAAACAACAATGCAAGTTGTTCATAACAATTTTTGATTTATATGCTGCACTGAGCCAAAACAAAGGTATTCAGAAAATTTTAGCTGTGGTTACTCCTCCAGCAATAACTGCAGCTTGACATCCCCAAAGCCAATAATTAAGAGGTAATAGCTCTGTTAGGAGCTCCAACTTTTAGCTGGGTTTTGAGGCTGCTTTAAAAGAATGAGATGGGATGGGAAAATGGAGAAACTTGGAAGAAAGTATTATAATTAGAAGGCAAAATTGAACTCTAGGTTTATGCTGATGTAAACGCAGGTTAGACACCTTTTGCTACGGGCGTGAGTTTGGAGTTGCGCTGGTGTAGATGCTGACTTGTGTGAGCTAAATTAAACATGCTCTCACAGACAGTGGGAAATGCCTGAAGTGCCTTACACAGTCCATGAAAATTGGCATCCTTAGGGGACTCCCTCCCTGCTCTCATAATTTCACCGCTTCATTTATTCACTAAATGACTGTTTCTCTGTACAGCTGGGATAGGCACTTGAGGGGCAGCAGATCTGTGTGCTTTGCTGTTCTCCAGGCAGCTGGGCCTTCTGCTCCACTCACCCACTCCATACACCAATAACTCTTCTGGCAATCATAGCCAGGAGCCACAAGATTATTATTTTTTTAAAATAACACCTTTAAGGTTTACTTTTTTTATATATCTGAGATTTTAATTCTACATCTGCCAGGTATTGCTAGAAACCATTATAACAATATCTGTGGTAAAACAGAAAAAAGGAGCAATAGTATTTCTTTTAAAGGATGCTTTCAAAATTGATTTTACTGCAGATGATTTCTGTCTCACAGCTAGTTGCAAACAAGATGACTATTCTGATGAGATTTGTATAAAGTTAGTGACTTGTGTGATGAGGGCAGAAATCTTAATTATAGAGAAATTCATGCTGCTTTATTCCTGCCTTTGTGAGAAATTCGCATTTTTTACTTTTATAGATGCCTTTCCTTACAGTCTTTTAATGGATTGTAAAGTAAGTGGAGATAAAACTTCTTTCCATAATAAAAATGAATGTTAAGGAAAAAAAAATTATCTAGACAAGTCCATAAAGTAACACTGGTAGTTTCAGATGTGTCTGACCAAAAACTAGGAAAATGAGACAGTTCTTTCTCATGTCAACCAGAGTCCAGTTTGCATCTGGACAATTAATGTAAACCTCAGGGTTCTGAAAATGTTGTGTGTCCTGGCTTGCTTTGAGTAGTTCTGAGGGCTCCAGCTGAAGCACTTCCTTTGGAAGCTTGATTCACCAACTAAAATTTTGCTGTCAAAAATAATTCTTGCTGTTTAGCCTGCATTTTCACTGCCAGGAACATTTCTTGATGTTCAGTCTATATGTGGCCTTTCTTAAGTTCCTTGTATATCCTTCAAAAACTTCCATAAATAGGCTTATGTAGACATCCTGCTCCTTGATGGGGTTTTTTGTAGTTCTTGACTTTCTCTCATAATTAGTTAGTCCTGTTTCTAGTTAACCAACATAACTGGGTTTTTTAATCCCTTAAATAATTATTTTGTCTTGGAACAACACTTTATAAGATACGTGGCTCATAGCTGCACTTCACACATGTGTGTGTTGCGTGTGTGTGTGTGTATTTCAAGTGAAAATTCAAGTATGTATTTGAAGTGGTTAAGATGTGATAGGAGGCTTTTTGAGATGAGGATCAACCTCAGGAGTTGAGGATCCTTCCAGGATCAGCCTCAACACAGCAAGTGTATTAAAGTTTTATGAGTAATTCCTGAAACATTAACTTGTTTCTTACCAGCAATAAATATGTAATCTTAGTGTCTGGGTCCTCCACAAGATCGGGTGATAAGTTTTGGTGCACTATCTCTTAGAAAGCAAGGACTTCTCCTCATGACCAGGTTCAGTGGAAAATATAACTAGGCACCACTTTTAAATGCTTCCTAATAATGGCTTATAATTGGTAAATGTGTTGGTTAATAACTAATTATGTTTCATTCTTCTGAAATATTCCCTGCAAATAGCTCAGTCCAATTAAAGTGCTTGGTTTATTGATCTATGTCCTATTCTTTCTCTTTCATCTTGCTGCAGGTCTTTTCATCTTTCTCTTACTGCTGGGATTCATCAGTTTTAGTTTACATCTGCATTTGCAAATGACTCTGAAATACAAGCTGCTACTTTGGAAGCTGGAAAGTTTCCACCAGCTTCACTGGGTAGGCTCAGGATTTGTACTCCAAGGATGCTAAGGTTTCTGTCTCTCTTCCCACGAAGTGATTACTCACATAATTAATTAAAAAAGCCTAGTGAATGTTTCCATAAGGCACTATTCTGGCACTGTGGAAGGACTTAAATGTAGCAAGTTTTTTTTAAATAAGAGAAGTGACTTTTTGCTGTGTTTGTGATTAAAGACATTGCAGATAATATGCAGCATTCATATGAGACAATCTGCCCCATGGTATATATAGATTTCATTGCCACTTTTTGGTCTGTTTTCTTGACCAGTAGGAAAATACAGCTACAAAGCAACAACAAGCACATTTTGTAAACATGGAAACTTAACCTGATAAGAGACAAGCTGCAAGTTAGTATGTGTGGAAATATTGGGGATATGCCTACAAATATGTCTGGGATGTTTGGTGCTTGTATATTTACGTGAGCAAGCGAATGTTGCTCTGGCTGTTTGTATTTGCCTAACCTTCCTTTATCAAATAAAACCCAGAACAAAATACAATTTCTGTCTGAGACAAATATGACTGGAATCCCCAGAAAGACTCTAAAGGTCAGTTCACCTGTTTTGAAATATTGCTCGTCAGTATCTACGATGTCTTGGTGACATTAAACAGTACAACGTGTAGGTTGCTAGAAGGTACCTCAGTGTTATATATTTAAAGCACAAGATTTAGACTAGAAATAAATTTTTTAAAAAAATTCTGTGGTGAAAGACTTCCAATTCTGACCAGTATTTGGAATAAGTATACTGTGGAAACAGGATTTAATTTGTCAGCAGCAGAATTGCAGATCTGGGATGCTCCTGGCCCTTTGTCTGCTGGTGTGGTCAGATAGTGGTTCTCACCAAGTCCAGGGACTATTGCTAAAGCTGACTTCCATACCTGTTTATTTTGAAAAGAAAAATGGTGATTGCTTTATGCATAAATGGGCAAATATTTGCATTTTATAATCGTTTACTCAGAGATTAGGAAAACTGAATCATAACGAGGTGCTTTTCTTCCTTTGAAATGGAGTAGAATTTTAATTAGCCTTATTTCTTATTTAGGAAATATGGCAATAGAGTAGGCAGGCTGTTGTTATGCATTTTTCTTTTGCATTGATTTTTTATGAGGCTTCTTAAGTAATATTGAAATAATTTGTTGGGCATCTACATGGGCAAATTTTTTGAATTTGCAATTGTTAGCTAGTTAATTTCTATGGAGGGGAAAAAATGATAGTTCTGGAAATCAGTGGAAGTTGGGGATGTAATCACCAGTGTTTCCTCTGAAAATTTCCTTCCCAGAGTTTATCAGCAAATGAGAACCCTTAAGTGAGCAAGGGGGTGAACCTGCGTAAGTAACTACAGCCACATACAGATATAACTCTGGTATTCCAGTCCGCAAGAGCAACACACAAATAGTGGAAGAGTAGTTTCAGCTAGCAAGCGGAGTTTGGGGCAAAAAAGGAAACACTGAGGGGAATTAAAGGCTGAAATGAGAGATGTTTCTGTAAGTGACTGCTTCCATATGATCCCAATAAGATTATGTTTAGTTTCTCAGGAGATATGTCTATGATTAAATTTCACTCCTGAACTACCCTGGGTTCAGCACATGATTGAGTCACCTTGAATCCAGTGATCATTTAAATGAGAAAAATCGTGTTCAACATAAAAATAATCATTTTTACTTCATGTAACTCATTTATAACATGCCCCTCTCTGATACACACTGCTACCAGAAACATTTCAAACTGTTGGAAAATGTATAGGACTTCCAGTGTAAATGAGATTTTACTACTTTTACTTAACTGTGCAAAAAGTTGAGTACTAGTATTCCAAGCATATTTTTTTTAAGAGGCTTTCTGCAATGCAGGGCAAATCTAAGAGAAAAAAATGTTAATTTCAATATACTGTGGCAAAGGGAGCTTCTGTTACTTACATCTATACTGTGTTTTCATGGCTTCATCATTCAGTGAGGTGCAATTTTACCTCAGAGTAGTTAAGTAATGCTATGGGGGGGAAAAGTCACGTTCCCAGCAATTAGAGGATTTGTTAGAAAACACTGAACAATGATGTCAGGTGCTGAAGGTCACCAAGGTACAGGCTAAGCTTTGTGGAGATCAGAATCCGGCCCCTTTCTGGGAAAATTCTGGTTTAAACTGAAAAACTTTCATTAAAATGCAAGTGGCAAAGCAGAGCAGCCTCCTGCGGTTCATCTCATCCTTGCACAGTGACACACTAAGTTGTTGCTGTAGCAGAGTCAGGACCACACTTCATAAGATTAAATTCTGTGATTTTATTTTCTTGTTCTTATGTCTCTCTCAGCATAATTGAGTTATGGTCTGAGCTTAGACCTCTAGTTTAGTCATTAAAAAAAAAAAAAAAACCAGAACCAAATGCAACAAGGCTTTGAAACCTTCAGTCTTATCAAATTTTTATCACTGGCATGAGCAGCTTGAAACACAATTAACCTGTTACCGATATCAGGTTTTATTTATCCTCGAGCTCAAACCATTGATGTTATTGATCTACTTTAGGGCTAATCGCTCCACTGTGTAATCTAGGAAGTTGTTACATTGCTTCTCTCCATGGCATTGATGTGTTTCAAACTGTAGATCAGGAGCAGCATAGTACAAATGGTAGTAATTCCTCTGGTGAGATTGTGTGCTGGAGAGATAAGGACAATTCATTGTTTACTGGGAAGGAAATTCTCATCACCACAGTGTTGTGTTTCTTTCTGGCCATGTAGGAAATATTAGCATTTCCACCTCTTGTATTAATTTTTTTAAAAAGGGGTTAAAAAGGTTGTTCTAATGATGTGTTAATATCACTAAATATTTTACTTTACAGCTGTGAGGTTAAGCAGAAGTGAAATGAAGAGCATCTTGTAATGAGTACGGGCAAGGACTTCAACACAAAATGAATTCTTATTTTTGATAAAGATGGGGTTTTTATAATGATACTTTTTCTTATCTGATGCTAATAATAAAATATTTTGTCTTCCTTCCTCCATTTAAGTGATAGTCTAGAGTCATACATGCAAGCTACAGCACTAAGGTTAAGTAAATTATAGAACTTGAGATTTCACTACAATCATATGTGGTAAAAACCAAGGCAGATTATTGAGTAGTCAGCAGGGAAATCTGAGCAGAGGTGGCACTGCCTAAAACGGTGTCCTAGCAAAGCCTGAGATTTCTGCACCATTTTGTATAAATATGCAGGATCTGGGTCTGTTTCTCAGAGCAGTGCTGGTAATCTTACACATCTGTCTGAGGCACTGGAAAAGAGGTGCATGATGATTATCAGGAGGCAATAGCTGGTATCCAACAAAGGTTTTCATCAGTTGGCACTCCAGTATTTTAAAAGACAGAAAAGTAGCCTTGAGAAGTATTCCTGCATATTCAACAGCAAAGTTAATATTCATGCAAAAGCCACTATAAAAAGATTGCAGCAATGTTTACAGGTGATTCAGTGGCCAAATTTTGGCGGGGTGAAGTTTCTAGATTTTTATCTTATTGGCTGTATATGGAGTGGTACAGCCAAGGATTCCATGTTCTGCTGCACATAGCAAGGGAGGGGTAGACAAAGGAAGGATTGGCAAAGCGAGGCAGGGGAGGGTTAGGCAAAGCAGGGAAAGGGAAGGAAAGGGAGGGAAGGGTAAGCCAGGGTTGGGGAGGGGAAGGCAATGGATGGGTTGGCAAGGTAAGGGTGGGGTAGGCAAGAATAAGGTAAGGGGAGGGTAGGCAAGAATAAGGCAAGGGAGGGATAGGCAATGCAAGGCATGGGTGGGGAGTAGGCAGGGCAAAGGAAGGGGTGAAATGGAGTTAGAGGCCATAAAGAGGTAGGAGGTTTAAAAGGGTTTGGAGGCTGGAAAGCAACATGTGGCTGTAAGAAAAGTGAAGTTGTAAAAGTGATGGGAGGCCAAAGAGGTATGGGAAGGAGGGAAACTGTGTGTGAGGGAGGGCAAGTAGAGGGCAGAAAATAGTGGGCTAAATTGGTGTGGGAGAATAGAAACTTTGTCCTCATGACAACCTGTGGCTGAATAATTTAAGGAAAGATTTGAAATAAATTACTGCTTAACTTGTATAGAATGCCTTCATGAGGAGGGTGAGTAAACAACTGAAGATAACAAATATTAGCAGCCTCTTCTCTTTCAGTTTTCCCATAAAAGGTTAATTATTTTTAATTATTTTTAATTATTTTTAATACAATCATTAAACACAACAGGGGACAGGAACAAGAGAAAGAACAGGTCAAAGAACTTTTACATCAATTAGATGCTTTCAGCTCAACAGGATCTGATGAATTTTTCTCTAGGGCATTTCAGGACTAACTAAAGCAATGTCTGTGCTTAAAATTGGGTAAAATCCCAGAGAACTAGAGAAGGCACAAAATAAGCCTTATTTCCAATGACAGATGGAATGCAGAGAGTTTCAGGAAATATTAAGCAGGCAGCCCAATTACAAAAAGCAAAGAAGATGCTGTAAATTTAAATGATCCATATGTATATATGTAGAAACTGAGAATAAGCTGCCGATATGGAGGTCTGTCAAGAGCAAATCACGTCTCTTTTTTGACTGCTCATAGCATGTTTAAATGAAGAGCACACGAAGTAAGGACACAGTAGCAGATGTAATAAAATTTTGGTAAAGGTTTGTATGTAGTGGTCCATAGCATTTGCAAAAACAAGCAATTAGGACATGGGCTTAGGAAAATTGTGTAGAATGTACACACTTTATACAAGGGGCAGACACTCACTCCTCCCCAACTAAAAACAGCTATCAGTGTTTTCCTGTGATGATGGAAGGGTTTTTTCTTCAGGGTTTGTTACTGGGCAGAAATCTATGTCCTGTGGGGTGGTGAATCTTGTAATCAGGGTGTCTGAGTACATTTTTATTCCATTTCAAAGTTTTAGAGTTTGTAAGAGCTGGTACCTCATTGATTATGAGTAACTAAATTTGCACGTTCACTACATACAATAGGACATATGCAAACCCAAGAGCTGGTATGTCCTGTAGTAGAAATATTCTGCCCTAAAACTTTTTCTTTGTTTTGCTTTGCTTTTCTTGTAGGAAGTGTCTTCAGAAAGAAAGACGGTAGGCAAGTTAATGACAAAACTGGCCCAACACGTTTCCCTTCAGTAGTGTTTTGAAAAGGTTCCACACTCCTGGGGTTTAGCAGTCCTATCCTTTGCCATCTCTGATTTTCCTGTTTTTGGTGATGATAGAGGATTAAAGACCAATTAGGCTTCAATCTGAGCATGGTTTTCAAGCAGGTTTGGAAAAAAGCACAAGGTCCCTGGAGTTCATATCTTCAGTTCCAACTTGGATGCAGGGTTTGCAAAGTCCCTCATCAGCAAGAATATGACTGTTCTTTATCATTCTGAAATATTTTTTTACGTCTCATTGCCTATGGTTTTCATGATGCCTCTGGTTTAATATAGGTGGTTTTTTTCCACTTTTCAAGAGTTCAGTGCCATTGTTGACCTAAAAGCAAATCCCCAGGCTAAGGACCTTAACGAAATCCATGGGAATGCTTGTTCTGGTGGTAAAAAGTGCCCTTTGAGACTTATGTTTTTAATTTTGGATAATGTTTATTGCTAGTATTATATGCCATAATTGTACTGGTTTAATTCCTCTGTGCCTTGGAGTGTTACAACTTTGGGAAGAAGGCATATTTAGGAACTGAGTCTGAAGCCAGCTACCTACATCATTTTGTGGTTGTAGGAAGGAGCAGTTTGCCAGGGACATCTTGTTGCCTTCAGAGTCATAACCTGACTTATGAATTTTAACACTCAGCTGCTGTGGTCCCAGGAGAAAATTCCCTTAGCTGTCTCCTGGGCAGTCAGCTGGACACATCTCCCATGAAGGTGGAAAGTGTCTCTGAACAGTACCTTGGTGTTGTCAAATTTCATTGTAGGATTGGTCTACCAGGATAAGTTCCCTTCCCCTGAGGCTGTGGTTACAATAGAGGCATTACAACATATCTGTGCAACTGGAAACAAGGTTTGGAAATAAGTATGTCACTCAACTAACCCATCAGACTCATTATTTTTTTAGATTAACCTTTTTTACTGTGTCTGGGTTTTTTTGCTCCCTTCTTAAAGAAGGGGAGTCTTATGTTCTCAGGAAGAACAGATTTCTCTAAGCAAAACCAACTTTATTAAGTTCCACTATATAATAAGAATATAATGTTTAAAAGCTATGCCAGGCCCCACAGAAAGTCTCCAGCTCTTTGTCTCTTCTTGTCTTCAGTGATTTAGGACTTGAAGTGAGATAAAAAACTTTATTTTTGAACATTTCTGTGCTCTTCATTAATAAAAAGAAGTTATGGTAATTAGGCTATGATGACAGAAACTAAATATGCATCAGGAAATCCCATTAATCTCTAAAAATGTAAATGATCTTTTTAGTAGTGTTTTCATTCACTAAAACTAATATCAAATTAATACTATCACATAGTAACTGCCAAGTTTCTTCTCTCCTATGTAAGAGAAGTGGGAAATAGTATTATTATAATTTTTCTGCCATTTTACAGAAGAAAAAGCTGAAACAAACACAAGCAAATCCAAAAGGAAGTAAACAACAACAACAAAAGCAAAAACCCCAAACAGGAAAATTCCCTGAACTTGCATGGTACAGTGGGTTCCAAGAAGCATTAAAATCAATAGCCATTGCTCCTGCAATCAGCCCCTCACAGCACGTACAGGGCACAATCCATAAACTGCTATTTGCATAGACTGGGAATAAAGTAAGATTTATATTCAAGTGTTACTGGCAATATTAAAAAATCTTGGGCTTAAGATGTCTGACAACAGTAGAACTTCAGAAGGCCAAGAGAAATCCAAAAGGAATTGCATCTTTTAGTGACATTGATACAGTGATGTAAAATAACATTAGAAATACTGAAATTAAAGGCATAGTTCCCACAGATGTTTTGGAACATGGCTTCCATCATGCTCTGGTGTAGATGTGGGGTGGGAGAGGTTATTCCCAGCAGCTAACTCTGAGAAAACTGCTCTCCCTGGATTTTCTTGCTCATTGAGTTGGAAGAGGGTGGCTAAAATGAAGAGTTGGCAGAGTAGCTTTAATTAAAATACAACTCTGAACCCTTTCCTGGAGGAAATTGTTCTTTTCTGTTATCTTGAGAGGGAATGCAGACCAGGGCTGATAAGCTGAAGTTCTTGTTTCTGAGTATGTTTTCATGTGCAGTTTACTGGATGTCATAAAGCATCCATGCTACAGTAAATTTAATACAAAATACAATCTTCTAAATTCCTGCTGTAACACAGCCACGGAAGGCCTGAATTTCTGATTTTCTGTGGCCTCTTGATGCTTTTGGAGCAGCATGAAGTGACCCTGTAACAGGCGAAACTGCTGACTGAGGAATCTTGCTCTTGGCATAAAGATGGCAAAACATCTTTATACTTCGCTGTGGCAGTTCCCAATTTTCTGTCATTTTAGGGATGGGAGAGGGGAATTAGTCTTTGGGATGGAGAAGCCAGGAAGGAGGATTGAAGCACATGTTGTCAAGAGATGAGGACGGGATGGCAGATGTGAGACCTAAATTTGTATTGGTGGGAAGCCAGGGCACAACATGCTCCATCTGCTCCTGACCGCATGTGGCCCAAGCAGCCGTGAGCTCTATATTATTAAGTGGAATTTACCCTCTGGGGCAGGAAATCCCCCTCTCAGGAGAGGAGAATAAAAGGGACAAGACTGGAAAAAAAAGATACTACGAATAAAGCAAGAATTGTCAGGGGCCGTTGGTGAATCACTGACAGAATATTGATGTGTCACTAATGAAATAAAAGTAATTATTACAATTTTTAAATCAAAGATGTATATCTTTGTTTCACCCATTCCCTGGATGAGGGATGAAATGTGCTGAAGGGAAGTGAGAGTTTTCCTTATGGTGTGCAGTGAAGGTTGGGGTTATGATCCCTCACATGAGTAGCAGCATGCAGCTGAAAGCTGTGGGGATCATGCTCGGAGGAGATGACCTTCCCTAGACAGCAGTGGGTTCTCCAGAGTTTGTCAAAACCTATCACATGTATGTGTATCTCTGTAGGAATGCCTGCTGCAGGGGAAAACTTCTGGTTTCTGTCTGCTTTCAGAAAGAATCTTCTGAGTTTGACAAAAAATTTCTCCAAGTAGCCTCTCTCCTTGAACACTGCTCAGCTTCCTTCCTATCTTCCAGGCTGCTCTCAGCTGAACTAAAACAAGTTCCATTTAAAACCTATCCAGACTGCATTTTTCTTGTTTTCCTGAAAGCCCAGACACCTACTGTCCATGGGTAGCGAGTGAGCCGAATTAGAGTCTGTTTATGAGAAACAGAAATGTATGCCATATTTTACAAAATGCTGTGCATGTCCTAATATTTTGCATTGTGGGAGCTTGGCTGCAGTACCTCACAGAAATGTGCATTTCTTTTCCTTGGAAAACAGACTGCCTCATTGGAATAAAGGGGAGGTTTATGCTGAGAATATAAAATGCTTCTGTCTATCCTACTATTTAGCTCAATAAAGACAAAAAGAGCAATGAAAGAAAATTAAAAATAAGATTTTTGTTATACCTTGAAGTGGCAGAAAAATGCCTAAATCATGTCAATTTCAAGATCATGTGATGCCAGTTAATTGACCTGGACAACAATGCACTACAGGAGGATGTCAATAGGATGGTCTTTTTAGGGGTACGTAATCAGTAGTTGCTTTAAGGAGACATAAATCTCAGGACTGGCTTTGTTCTGCTCAGAGAAAGACTGAAAATGAAATATTCTTTATGGCTGGAGTCTTACAGAGTTTACAGGAGTATAGAGAAAAAACAATCATCATAAAAGCAAGAAAGAACGATGTGTTTACAAAATGGAAGTGTCTGTAAAAACAGCTAGTAGGTGATGAAAGAAAGAGGTAAAAGACGAAAGTATTATTATTTCAAAAAGAGAGCTTGAAGATTGAATTAATTTAATTTCTGCTTATTGCCATGGACACAGCTCCTGATCTAAACCTGCAAGTTTCACCTCTGCCCTTTGATAAATGCAATGAATTCCTTCAAGTTCTGCTGAATGATAAAGCTCCTGGATGGTAATTAACAGAAAGTCCTGAAATAAATTCTAATATATTGCAATGGTTCACTACAATTGATTACGTTACTGATAATGTAAATATAATTTCCTCTGCTTTATAACAGGAAACTTAATCATTGGAAAAATGGTCCAGTAGAAATGGTGTACCAGTGCCTTTCAGTCTGTTGCTGTGAGCGTGTGGGTAGCGATGTAGTTGTATCTCAGCAATAACATAAATGCTCCTGGGACTGTACATTCCCCTCAGCTTCAATTCTGTGGTCTTTTGGCTCTTTTCACTACTCTCTATAGCAGTGTGGCAACTTCTTGGAAAATTTTTGATTAAGGTAGAAAATGGACATATGATTCAGAAAATTTTTATACTTTTTAGTATGTCTTTGACCATCTTGAGGTTCTCTTCTCATTTAGAGGATCAGTCCTGAGAGAACAGTAATCTTTGCCTAGGCCCAACAGGACGCCTTGCTGTTCAAAAGGAGACTGGGTAAGAGGTAACCATGTAGGTCAGAAGGATTTTCTTTCATGTCAGAGGAAAGCTTCAGTTTGTTACTATTCCCACTACAGAGGGACTTTACTGATTTACTGTAATACAGGGATCTGGAGTTACTCCTGCTGTAACTTCACATGCTCTCTGAAAGCCCACTTCCAGGTGGGATCTGGAAATATAGAAGACCCTTGGTGAAAGAACTCAATTCATCCAGCAGTCTCAGAACATGTCACCTCTGTGAGGGACCTCATCTTGTGGGTAGCTCATGGTGGCCCCCCCCTTTTGAACGGGGGTACCTCACTTGTGCTTTTAATTTGAGGAATCACAACCCGACCGTTCAAGACATTTCTTGAACATCCAGAATGTAAATTACTTTGTGATTCAAGTATTTTTCTTTCTTTCTACTGAAACTTTTTGAATGTCATTTCTGAAATTGGGCTTTCACTGAGTCACAGCCATTTTTCAGTCACTCTAGACTTACAGGGATTAGCTCATAATTGAAGCTGCAGAGCCATAACCAGAGGGTAAACTCATCAACCTCGTGCATATATATCTTATTCTATACAGTAATTGATACACGTTTATCAGATTTTCCTGGTGGTCTGGGTTGAAGGGAACTTTTGACATTCCTTTTTACTTTTATATACAGCAATTTCATGCTTATTATTTAAATAAAATGTATGCAGAGCGTTTGCTTTTAATGTACTCTGTCCTTCTATGCTACCTGACATTAGCTGTAAACTAAGATGGGAGAATTTGAATAAAATAAGCGTGAACATAACCGAATAAGAGGTTATTAAATTTTCAAGAAGACAATAGGTATTTAAATTAAGGAGACATCAAAAATCTGCATATAAAAATGTTTAGCGTGAAGACTACAACATCTAACAAGATGAGACAAGCAAGAACTCATCAACAGAGGGAGGCTCTAATTGGAGTGGCACAGAAAGGAAGACAAAGAAAACTGACTTTTCAACCTCAGCTGCTTTTTTTAGGGAATGAAATTTGTCAAGAAACCTAGGAGAAATCTCATTCCGCTGTTTACTGCCCTATCATCAAGGTAACAGAACAAAATGTGTTAAAAGAAAAAAGGCATTAAAGAAATTCTGCAAAAAGAAATAGCAATCTGGGATGGATGGAAATGCTCCCTGTGAGTCAAATTAAGCCTTAGAGCAGTATAATACTCTCTTACGTGTTATCTTCATTAGCGACTATTCTGCATCCTATTTAGCGAGTATTTCTGTGAGTGGCAGAACGCATGACGCTTGATTTTCTCCAGAGCCATCTGTCGCGAGGAATGTCTAATAATGGCTTATTCTGCTCTGTAAACACTTTTTCAGTGGGAGTATTAATCTGCTTCTCTCCTTGGTCGTTTCATGCCACCTCTTCTGACAAACCTGGGAGCTTTACATCTCTGGTACTTCTACCCCACTGTCAAATAGGGTTGACCATGACGCCTAGGCGTGGGTGGGAAGTTTGGTGTTTGGAGAGCTACAGTGCAGAGAATGATAGATAATGAGAATTTATTAATTTGATTTCCTTAGGAAGAAGGGAATTCTGAGCTGGGCTTAGGAAAGGAAGCTTACTTCTGTAACAGGTTTCATTTTTCTTGCATGCATAGGTTCCTGTTTTCTAGGAATGTGGTATTTATGAACAACTGGTTAGTAATGCCAAATGACTGAGCTACATTCATGATGCCCAGTTTGACCACACCTGGCTGACTGCATCTGTCTGTGCACTACAGCACTCCGTCTGTCATTAGGAACAAGCACTTATGCTCACAGAAGATGTTCTGCACTTGGGTCACAACAACCCCCCCACAGAGATACAGGCTGGGGAAGGAGTGGCTGGAAAGTGGCCCAACAGAAAAGGATCCAGGGGTGCTGGCCAGCAGTGCCTGAAAAAATGAGCCAGCGTGTGCCCAGGTGGGCAAGAAGGTCAATGGCACCTGGCCTGGATCCAAAATAGTGCCCTGGCCAGCAGGACAAGGGCAGTAGTTGTCCCTCTGTTCTGGGCACTGGCAAGGCCACACTCGAGCACTCTGTCCAGTTCTGGGCCCCTCAGTTCAGGAAGAACATCGAGATTCTGGAGCAGATCCAGAGAAGGGCAGCAGAGCAGGTGAAGGGTCTGGAGCACAGGTCCTGTGAGGAGCAGCCGAGGGAGCTGGGGGTGTTTAGCCCAGGAAAAAGGAGGCTCAGTGGAGATTTTATCACTCTTTACCAACTTCCTACAACTACCATTCCCTCTGTGACCAGTGACAGCACACAAGGGAATGACCTGAAGCTGTCAGGAGAGGTTTATATTGGATATTACAAAAAGGTTTTTCACTCAGGATGGTTGAGCACTGAACAGACTCTCCAGGGAAGGGGTCATGGCACCAAGCCTGGCAGAGTTCAAGAAGTGTCTGGACAATACCCTCAGGCACATGGTGTGACTCTTGGGGTGTCCTGCACAGGACCAGGAGTTGGACTTGATAATTCCTGTGGGTCCCTTCCAACTCAGGATAGTCTATGATTCTCCTAGGTTATAGCAAGGTGAGGGTCAGTCTCTTCTCCCAGGTAACAAGTAATAGGTTGAGAGGAAGTGGTCTCAAATTGTGCCAGGGGCAGTTTAGGTATTAAGAAAAATTTCTTCACAGAAGAGGGCTGCCAAGCACTGGAACAGGCTGCCCAGGGAAGTTGTTGAAGCACTATTTCTGGAGGTATTTAAACATTTAGATGTGGCACGTGGGGACATGGTTTAGTGGTGGACTTGACAGTGCTGGGCTAACAGCTGGACTCAGTGATCTTAAAGGTCCAACCTTAACGACTCAGTGGTTCCACAAAGCAATTACATTAGTTCAAGTGTGGTGGTGTTAATCCTCATTTGCATGAGCATTGTTTACAGAGGACAGCAGCCCTCTGTACGTCATCTGAAAATATAATTGCTCTGTGCATTTAGAGATCATTCAGATCCTCCTGGAGTCAAGGAAAACCCTCCCAGTGATTTCAGGTTTTGGGCACTTGTTAGAGACTTCTATTTCATTCTGAGCTACAGATAAATAGCCTTAACAGCAATGATCAAGCAATGCTGGTCCTGTTTAGAAGATGAATTTGCTGGGGAAGAGAAATGAAAGTTTATGTGAGAGGTACTGTAATCTAAAGGATAAGCCATTGTTTTCTTAACAGCAGTAGTTATCTCAGTAGACTGCACTTCTACCACTGAATAACAAACCCTATTTAAATCTCTGCTCAAAGTTGGCTGCCACTAAAATACTTGTAATGCTTCGAGCGGGTAGGAAAACATGTTCATTAAGGTCAAGGATCAGAGTCTTCTCTTTGGTAGGGAAATCTCCATCAAGTGAATGTCTCTATTATGATAAAATAAGGAAGTAAACTACAAGGAGGTCATTGACTGTAAGAAGCAATTTTCTAGCTCTTATTGCCTCTGAAACTCTACAGTGTAATTCACAAACAAAAGCATAAATCAACAGCAACCTTTTCCAGCAGGTTAGCGGAGAATGGGGAGAGATGAAGCCACATAACACAGGATATTAAATTGCCATGACCAATTTTCTATAATCATTCTTAAAAGAAAGCAGAACATCTCTTCTTTACAATTACAAAGATATTTTGCAAAATCCTGCATATTTTAGGAGTGTTTCAGAGCATCCAATATAATAACTCTTTCTGCTGTAAAAAGTATGAGCAAGCAAACAAACAAATGCAAGTGCTCATATATATTCCTCTGCCACGCCAGTGAATTTTCCTATCACATGCATGACTGCTCCCTATTCTGGCAGTTACTTTATCACAACATTTACAAAGGCTTCTAGGCCATGAACAAGTAGCTTCAAGAAAAGTATGTGGAGGCTGCCATGTCTCGTAAATACAATCCAGTTTCTTTCATCTCTTGATAGTATATGCTCAACTCTAACAATTCTGCAGACTCAGCTGTTGCTAGTATTTATAAATTGTATAGGTTTGTATTTCCCAACATCTCTCACAGTAAAAATTATCTCAGTGTTTTGATGCTTCTTTAGTGAGAAGTGATGCTTACAATCCTCACAGGCATATATTGTTTGCAATTAAGCTGAATTTAATGAAAGAATCATGGCCTTCTGAACTTACAATTCAACTTTGAAAAACTGTTATCTTAATTTCAGGGGTTTGTAATGTGTTGGAACTAAGCCAGGATATCAGTGGTCCTTATATCACACAGGTACCTTCCCTTCTGCCAGACCCCTCACAAATGTCCCAGTCTGTGGATCGTGTGTAGTTTTATAATGATACCCATAGTGGCTGATGGACTGAAATTTAAAATGAGAGTGTGCACTGAAGGGTTGGGGTAATTAGTAAAAGAGGAAAACGTTTATGCCCAGGACATAAACCTGTGCTGTTTGGGTGGAGCTTCCCAGATAATTAGGGAATTCTTTTGTGTGTGTATGTACATGTAAATTTATAATTAATTAATAAACTGTGCTGTAAAAACATCAGAAATAGAAATTGGCACTTGAGAAGCTATCAGTGAAGGAGAAATTAAAATGGAAAACAGAGTATAGAATGTAAATATATTCAGTAGCAGAATCATAGAAAAAAATCTACTCCCATATCTTAAAATTAAACTGTATGTAGTCTTTGAATTAATTTTAAGGAACTTACACTGTGGGTAAGGACATTCATAAGTAACTTTACCCTTCAGCTGGTGCAATAAGTTACTTTTAGCTGAATATATAATTCTGTTCAATGCCAACATTGGAGATGGTCATTTTTACCTGGAAGGAAACTTGATCATACAAAAAGCCAAAATTTACAGAGAAAACAACAGGTATTAAGTCACTGTTTCAGTAAGGTGGTTGTAAGCAAATTTCAGCCTTATGGAGGAGGGTTGGTCCCCTGCAGGCCCAGGGCTTCTGACAGTCACAGCCCAAAGGATGTGGCAGGGAGAAACAGCCCTGTGACATTAACAGCACGTCCAAGGAAGGTATGTTGCTGTTATACCAGTTATTCATAAAGAATATTTAACATTCTAGAGAGAAAGCAACGTAGCAATCTGGAAGAACGTGTGTATGGCAACGAGTGAATGCCAATTACACCTCAGTCCTGCTGTGCTGCTTTAGACACAGGCAAAGAAGGATGAGGACATGGGATCTGTGGTGTTCTTCCCTCTGTGCCAGCGCTTCTCTCCTTCTACGTGGTCTCTCAATGTTTTTTTCATCCCACGTAGCACCCACATTTCCCCCATCTGCTTAAATCGTCATTCAAATTACAATTAAACTCAGAATTAAGTATCTTGCACATGAAGTGGAGTAGCTAAGCAGGAGCAGCTTTGCCATACTGTGTCCTCACAGCAATCACAATTATAAATAGTCATGCTCAAGTAAGTAATCAAAGAAGAAATAAATGTTTCCTCCACATTCCATGAATTTTGCTTTTTCCTTTTTTCCTGGGTAAAACTTTGAGAAGGGATTTCATTCACTGTAAGAGATCGAATTGGATGTATCTATACAAGTTCACTTTTTTGAATCTTTGTTTCTCTTTAAGAACCATTTCAGAAAGGAGGAGGTTTTTTTTATTTTTGATACCGCTATTCTAGGAAAACAGTTCAGAATATTTCACCTGTGAAATTAAAGTGCAGAAAATAACTAATATCAGCAAAATACTGTGAGCAATTTTGTTGTTTGACTAGGACAGAATAGGAAAATTGCAAAAAAACCTCAGACAAACTCATTTCTTCGATATTTGTGATGTATTTTTGTAAGGTAGAGGTTGTACACCAGCAACTTTTGGAGTATGTACAATCATTTTTCTTTTCATCTGAAGTAATCTTAAACTCAGTGATCTGTGCAGTTTCTGGGTAAAACCTTTCTAAATGAAAGGTGATGAAACACAAAACGAGCAAACATTAACAGGCAGACAAAACCTTATAAATGGAAATGATGACTAACAGCTTTTTTCCTGTAAATATGCTGAATTCATATGTAATTATAGGAATAATCTGTATTTCAGAGATATTTTATCATATATCTTATCTATCTATTTGCATTTTAAATGTGTTTTGTTATGATAGTCACTCCTTCTTAAAACTGCCTTTTACCTTTTTTTTTCCTGATAGGACAAGGGTGAATAGCTTTAAGCTGAAGGAGGGTAGATTTAGATGAGATTTGGGAAGAAATTCTCCCTTGTGAGATTGCTGAGGCCCAGAGAAGCTGTGGCTGCCCCATCCCTGGAAGTGTTCCAGGCCAGGTTGGACGGAGCTTGGAGCAACCTGGGATACTGGAAGGTGTCCCTCTCCCATGGCAGGGGGTGGAGTGAGGTGTTTTTTAAGGTCCCTTCCAGCCCAAACCATTCTGTGGTTCTGTGATACTGTTCCACTGCTTTGTGGAGTGGTGACAAACCTTCAAGCTGGCAGGAAAATGCCCCTGGTTGTCTGCCAGTGCTCTGCACCTCAGCGGTGCTTTTGTAGTGGGTCCAGGTGAGGTTCACCTTACTGATTCAAAAGTTATATTTCTTAAATAATTTTGAAATCGAATTTCTTTGTGTATAAATAGAAGGGCACTGCCAGCAGGACCCCTGTTTTCAGCTGAGAATCCCTTCTTATAAATTATCCCAGGTCTGCATTGCAATGAGGCCATTTCTATGGAAATAAGCAAGTTGCTATTCTTCTGCTGGCTCTCCAGCAACTCATGAACTGCGTTTCACATTGTGAGAAGTGCTTCGTGAATTAGATCAGAAGCACAACTGGGACACTGGTAATTTCCAACTTCCTTTGATAAATATGACTCTAAACTTCAGGGTGATGAAATAACCAAGAGGTGCAAGATGGAGGAGGTGCAAGTGAGGATAATGTCAGGGGAATTGAATGTTACTGTAGATAATGGTGTCCTCCTTCTCTGGTCATAAACACAGGGGGACAGCAGAGACCTTTACCAAAAGATAGAGTGAGCTCAGATGTCTTTATTTTCATAAAGGGAGACGCCTTTTTACTTTTGGATGATGTATTAGTGAGTCTTATCAATTAAACCCAAGTATCTCCAGTACATTAGCAGGTACTTACCCAGCCAAGAAAACTGCGTGTTCTAATTTCCTTAGATAATGAAAATTTCTGAGAGACAGGCAATGTGCTGATTTATAAAAAAATATGCTTGGCTTAGATTTTATTCTAAAGCAACTTTCTTAGCAAATGCAAGTAAGTTCAGGTAGAAATAACAAATATTTCTGGTGTGTGGTCTCCAGTGAATAGCAGTAATTGCAACAAAGTCATGGTAGACCTTTAGCTTGTATTAATTCACTTTGAGCTTCACCATCTAGTGAGTAGAGGCTACAATTTGGGTAGGGATGTCCTAGAGTGATAAGTCTGTAAACTGGTAATTTGAAACTCATTTCTAATAAAGGAGCTACTGAACTCCTAGGAATTTGTAACACTGTACTCCCAGCTACCAGTTACTGTATAACATAACTGATTTTAGTAATTTTTCCCATCACAAACTGATGGAAAATTATTAGTTATATGAAACATTTCATATAGCAAAAAAAAAGCTGTTGCCTATATATACACACACACCCCTTTCTATGTGTGGCAGCTTTTGTTATTTTATTTTGAATGCTCAATACTGCTTTTGGATCTTAAAATCACTATTCTTTCAGTCTTGTACCTTATTAAAAATTTCCTCGTGATTAGAGGGAACACATTTGAAAAGCAAATTTGTGAGAATAAGAAGAAATAAATATAAAGAACTGTTTTTGAACCTCTGTAAATGAAGGGATTTTTTTTCCATGGACTGAATTACAGCACATTATAGCTCAGGTTTTTATTATAAGATCTTCCATATATTTCCATATTTTTAAGTGAGTGAGTATTGGGGGAGGGGAAAATATAAAATGAAAAATAGAAGTGGATTAATGTACCTTGATTTATTTTGATTAGTTGTAATTTGACAGTAAAAAATCTTGGATCGGCTATCTTAGCCGGCTATGGTTGAACAAAAATTTACCATAATATAAAAAAACCTGCTGTTTTGCTCCCCTTTGTAATTAGGGACACTTGAAGATATAGGAAAGATTCAGGGTCATTTTTTTTCTTGGGTAGGAATTTAGGTTTTGAACTGCTGGTGTGTGGATGGCTCCTCACACTCTATTTTCCATAAATGAAGAACATTTTTTAGGATATTATAGATTTTTCTTTGCCAGTGAAAGAACTGCTTGAACTCTTACACCTAATATTCTAGAGAAAAACAGTAAATTGAGGACTGGAGGGGCAAGGGAGAGGGGAAAAGAAGAGGGAATGGTATTCTGATCATTCCCTGGTAAACCCGACACTATATTTATCCCACAGAGTTCCCTAGCTCCAGGGAGGAGAAGGCATGCTACTTGCTTGTATACAGAGATTTGTCAGAGGTATTCATCTTGAACTTTGCCCACCTGGTTATTACTGCATCAGGATGAAATATTGGGCAGTGGCTTTCCTTCTGAACAAGAGGAAAATGAAAAAAAAAACAAAGGAAGGAACAGAAATAAAATACAAGTGGAGATTTTTCTTACTACGTGAGCTCTGTCTGATGTCTCCCATCTCTCCCCCAGAAAATGCAATTTGGAATGGAGTGTATAAAAAAGATGCTTTAAAGAGCCTTCACAAATTGTGCAGTGCATTTATTTATACACATTTCACCCTGACTCATTACACATCATCATGAGGCTCCCCAGGCTACGCATAAAAAGAAGAGCAGGCATAAATCAAACTGGATGCAACTCTTCCCTTCAACGATTTTCAGATTCCACCCTACCCACCCCCACCCCATAATGGACACAGAGAACATATTTTTTCCTTATCACTCACAGAAGGAATACCGGTCCTTATATTATCTTTTTTTTTTTATCCAATAATAATGATAATCCTCATTGCATATGTATTTTAAAGCAGGATATAATTGTGGTGATTATTTTTGCCATTATCGTGCCGTTATTTTTGCCATTTTTCATCAAATCTCTTGAGAATTTACCTTTCTAGCAAGTAGTTGATACTAAACTTTTCTGTCAACTTTTAAGATGAAAAGTTTCTGCTAAATAATTCTTGAGTGCTTTATCCCTCTGATTTTCTTTCTGTGTATGGGAAAAAATCCAACCTTTAAAGCACGCAACCCAAATGTATCTTTTCCTTTCCTGTGAGGAGAGTATATTAAAAAAAATTCTCTTTGAATAGTCTATTGAAATCAGAATTGAATTCAAAGTCTTCTGAGGAGTTTTTTTGCAATCTGTATCTTCAGTAATTTTAACAAATTCCCTGTGGGCGGTATTCTTTCTGCCTCATTTTAGGCTTGTCTTCTGAAACAATCTGTCTAGACTCTTTTATGTTCAACGAAGTGAGAAAGGTTTCCCTGGAGGATCAAGCACATGGAACTCAAGTGAGGGTTCTGCTCTGAATTCCTCCTCAGAGAAACAGGACTTGTCCTGTCCCTTGTCAGCACAAGAACGTCTCAGTTCCCTATTGCAAATCGATGACTGAGTACCTTTCAGTCAAATTTTGTTGTCCTTTTGTGCTGAGATTGGTTGCTTTGTTTGGTTTTATTTCCTAATAGAGGTGCTGATCTTTTGGGTATTCAAAATATATTGTGGAAGCGCTCTGCCTCTGCCAGCCAAGAAGTCAGAGGCTCACCCATGGTCTGTGTAGTTCACCACTTAACTGACGATATGCTTTCAAAGGGCTGAAAAAGCCAGGGTGGGGCGTTCCTGGCTAAAATTTGAGTAAGAAAGAAATTTTTGGAAAGTGGCAAAGTAAATAGTTTTGATATGAGAGAGAAATGTCTACCAAGGGCATGAAAGGGAACTCTTGATAGACCAGTAAGCAGGATGCTGCTGCTGGGCTTCATCCAAGGCAGACTGACGTTAATTATCTCTTTTTTGTTATTTATTTTTTTTAAATTTCTGATGTTGCTCAGTCTCAGTGTGGAAGAAAGTGAGGATCTAGTGAGAATGACAGGCAAGGCTGAGGGGAGGTCAGGTCCCCTCTCAGATCCACTAACTGATGAGTTGAGTCAACGTGAGTAAAGATGCAGCTTTATCATTCAAAAGGAATTATGTGAGCAAAGAGGAGGGGGCAGAAATGATAAGATACACCCTTTCCCCCAAAACCATTGTAATTGTCCTTTGCTGAAAGAAAGATGATTCTTTCCTGCATAGACATCTCTCAGGACTTGTCTTAGGGCATGTTTGTTCAACAGCTTATGGATTATGCTAGAATGCTCCCAGCACACATTTTAGATATCAGTGGAGGTGAGAATTGAGTCCACTGTTGTTCAGGTTGGTAAAAATCATCCAGAACTGTAAATATTAACATTTTTCTTCACCCAATGGATCCTCAGCCTGAAAAGATCAGGAGGATTTTTTTTTCTTGTTTCTGAAGACTGTTACCAGAAGGGTTGTTTTTCAAACCATTTTGTGGTGATACTTTGAAAATTTGTTTAATTCTACTCGATCAATACTGATCTCAGTACTAAGTGTTTTGCAATTTTCCATCTTTTTTTTTTTTTTAGGGTAAGAATAACTAAGCACTCTTTCCAAGTGGAATGTGGCATTTATTTAAAGTCTTTGGGTCAAAAATGATTCTTTTTAATAGAAAAATCTGTACATTGCTGCATCTACCAATTTTGAACAAGGTCAGGATAAATTATGACTCTAGCAATTTAACATGTTACAGCAGAATATAAAACAAAAGCAGGTGATCAAAACCTGTTGTTGTAAGGACTGTCATCTTATCAGTAAAAACCATCAGCTTAGGTAATGATAAAAAGAGATTCTTCAGGTTTTATGCAATACAGTCCCCTCTCCTTTAATTTTTTCTTCTTAGGATAGCGTGATTGAAAAAAACAAAATAAAATATACTGTATATGAAGTTGGAATAATGGTTAACAATCACCTATTTCAGTTGCCCTGCACCGCTGAATAACTGAAAAATTTTAGAGGAGGGTTCAAAACCCAGGCTTTTCCTTTTGCTCACAACTTTCCCAGCTATTAAGATGGATTGCTTCTTTTTGCAGCTCTGTAATACACTGGCTGTCTCTTTGGTGTCTTTTCTGAAAGAATAAATGCACTCCAAAAGGAATTACTGCCAGGAGGGAGAGTGCTTCTCTCGACAGCTCCTTGAGCCGTCATCTGGGGGAAAGTTGCTGATTCTGATGCTAATTCAGCTCACAGAGGTTCAGTAAGCTACCACTGAGCTTCCAGGCCCACGTGAATTTTTAGACAGTAAAGGCCAAACAAATAGATTTCTTCATCTAAATTTAGTGAGTTGAAGATTGTACAGGAAAACTTTCACGAGAATTATTTGGCGATTATTTCCAGTTCAACTTGCAGCTGTCCACTGATTCAGGTCACCCTTCTTGGAGAGGCACCATCTCATTTTTCAGCACTGTTCCCACACTTGAACAGGATGAAGCCTCAGTTTATAATAAACCTGCATAATTTAAATAATAACTTGGATTGCTTTAGATTAGAAGGGCACTGTTTTTTAATTACAGATTATATATAAATACAAAGTACTATATGGAAAGTAGTAAGTGGTAAGTAATATATGGAAAAAAATAGGAATAAACAGATATTATAGAGAGTCAAACCTATCTGTCTGAGGATTCAGACTAGTTTTGCTGGAGAAGGCTTTCTGGAAATGCCATTATTTTCACTGGAGAGATCTTTTACAGCATCCAGTTCTTATGTTAGATCAGGTCCCACCAGTTATAGTCATCTACTCCATCATTCGCTGTGTTGATCACTGCTGCTCTGCTTCACAAATCTGTAAGGTCTTAACCATGATGGATATCCAATATCCTTTATGTTCAGTTAAAAACAAAGCACCCCACCCCACAACGCTTTGAAGTAACTGTAATGTTTTCATGTGTAATTTGGCACACTTTTGTATGATAAAAATAGTAGAACTAATTTCTTCATAAAAATACTGTTTCTGGAGATCAGCATGTGTAGGAAGAATAATTAGGTAATTTTTAAAGGCTGAAGGCAGGTACTATTAATCTATTGAATTTAGGTTTAATAAACTCAGGTACAACACGTGGGTGAACTCATGCTTCTGTGTTAAAGTGATAAATATAAGAGTATTGCAGTTACTAGACAAATTGCATTATATATGTTGTTCACTACTAAATGACATTGGACTGTTGTCGTAATTCTACAAGTTTCTCAATTTTATTTAAGTACTAACAAATCCTCTCAAGTTCAGGATACCAAATACTTCATTTCAGCAATTTAAACTGAACAATATATAAATCCTCACCTCTATCTGTAATTTGCTTTGGGCTAGGCACTGTACAAAGTTTTAACCTTGCAGTGTACTAAATTTTCTTTGAAAACTTCCAGCCCAGTCACGTAAAGAAGTTTTTCAGATGTCTTCAAATATTTTTTTCTTTGCAAGATTAGGTACTAGTTTTCTTCTGTTGTCTTGACAGTATCTTGAAGGAAACCACTTTTGACAGAGGTTTATGTCTCATCTTCCCATCAATACTGGCATTACAAAGCCATGTAACACTATCTCTTCATACTATTTAAAAGCCAATGAGTTTGTTTCCTCCCTCTGTGCAATCTACTCTGTTGCAATGAGAAGAAATAATTGACATTTCCCTAATTTTTCAGTGATAAATCATGATCTGTATTGACCAGTAGCCACTCAGCTGTTAGTCCAACAGTGAAGTTTTTCATTTTAGTCTGGTGCAAAGAAGGGAAAAATCTTCCAAATATTTGGTGTTTCTTTAGACACATTTGGAAATCTGCTTGGGAAGTTGGCACCAAATTTAGTTTGCTAACATTACAGGTAAAGGAGAAAACTGTGCTTGAAAGTGTAAAGAAAACAGAGGTTTAATTGCTAGCTTTTTGTGGCTGTTGAAATTTAACTTATTGAAACAGCCTATCATTGCTGCAAGTAATAGTGCCTGGAAGTGATTTTCTGTTTTCTTTCCATCAGTAACTGCTGCTAAGCTGACTGGAAGTGAAAAACAGCTTTTATTAAAGTGGGTTGAAATTCCAAAGAGCTGTATTTCAAGCGTGAGGGTATTCATATTTTCCTTCATAGAAAAATACTCTTTAAAGGTGCCACAGGGAATGGTATCTACATATGGATATTATGTGGTTTTAGAGTATTGTGTTTGAGCTGCATCACATGATAAGAAGTCACTAATTTTCTCAAAATTCATACTTCTTAGAAGTTCTGACAGTGAATCATGTGATGGGCTGGAGATCTCTTGATCCAACATCTATCCAGTCCAACAGGTTTTTTTGGCAGAGACTGGTCTAAAAAGCAAGTCATTAAGATTAACTATTATTTAACTTTATTGTCCTCTAAAAGTAGCTCATTCAAACAGCAGGAACAATATTATATGAATTGCCAAAAAGTTATAAATAAGCAAAGGTTTAAATTACATAAAGTTTGAAAAATAGCAGTAATCCAAGTCATTAGCCAATAATAAAAAAACCAGCAAACATCAGTATAACTGAATTATCAGATAAAATCTTACTGTGTTTATCCATGTCTATGACAAAGAAGTGGATAAGAAAGAATAAATAAATTAAAAAACCCCAGAAATGCTTTTCGGGAAACCAGAAATACATGTTCCAGAAGCTTTTCCTAGCACAGACCCCCAGTGCAACAAGATGGTTTTTCCCTTTAATTGAATTCCTCTTTCAATCTGGTTGGTGTTTTGAACCGCTATTTAAAAGACTTGTCTCCAGGGAAACAAGATCTATGTGGGACCGAGAGACTCTGACTGACAAATTACAGTGTGGTTATAGTCAGAAAAAGTGACTCTGGAAAAAGGAGACTGTGGGCTTCCATATTTTTCCTTCTCTGGGACTTCCAGCTGCAAACTGGCTCAGCTGAGAAGTCAGGCAGTGATTTTTCCAGCTGCCAGTGTTTCGGCTCAGCGTGGGAACAGAGAATTGATCTCTGCTGTGGTTCTTCCTCTCATTGCCATGCCAGCAGTGCTGGCTGTCAGACCCGAGGTGGTGGTGTTAGCTACGGTGTGCAAGGCAAAATTCATCTGGGTTTCCCTAATTTTTAAACAGGGAAAGGATACCTGCTTGTCTGTGGGCTCTGTAGAGTTCACGCCAGCCTAATTAATTCTGATTCTTGGTTAGAACAGTGCATTGTTTTCACCTTCCAGGACTATAACTTGCTGCAAGTCTCACACTTAGAAAGCATGTAACCTTTTTCTTTACAGATAAGCATGTAACCTTTTTCTTTACAGATAGTTCAGCTACTTACTTTAAACAGATTGTTCACCATTTGAAGGTGCAACAGGGATACTTCTCCCATGTGTGTGCACATATATGAACTAGTTCATATATGAGCTAATTTTTTCAGGGAGAACTATTGGAAGTGTTTCAAAATCAGATAAACCTCATGAGTGGGAGTGTTGCTCAATAAGCAACAGCACAAAAGTCTGGTTTGTTCATGCTCTCTCATGATTTTCCCTCTGGGAGAACCATTTATGCATCTCAGCAAATGGTTTTTATATTTTTACTTTTGTATTTCTAAGTGTCTTACAGGTTTCTATAAAAATAAATGTGTAGGCCACATACATTACATTTGGACTGGAAAGGCCCGAGACTTTTTATGGTCAAGCAGGATCTCACTCCTCTGCCTTGGATCAGTCAGAGGCTGATTGAAAATGGCATTGTGAGCTGGATAGGTGAACTTCCCCTTTGTGGTTGAAGAGTGGGCAGAGGAACTTGACCTTTGGCGTAGAGCACTGCTGGGTATTTTTCATACTGACCTCAGCTCAATAAGTGTGCTGGGCCAGAGGATCAAGAGACTGAATTAATATTAAACTAGTCTTGATTTTCTGCAGAAACAAACGGAAGAGGTTGAGAACTTACCCTCTGCATTGCAGGCAGATGAAGTGGAGCTTTGGGCATTAGCTGAGTTCTCCTCCTGCACAGAGGTTGGTACCCTGAATGCCTGTGCAGTCACAGTTGTCTTCTGGAAAACATAATACCTTTTTAATAGAGCACTTTTTAATGCTGAAGTTGGGTGAAACTTAATTGTACTTAACCATTTCAAGCCAGGAAGCAGAGATTTAATCAAATTCAATGGGCTTTCTTTGTTCTATAAACCAGTGGCAACGTATTAACAATAGCAATTCTATGTCTCTGTTTCTTTTACTCGTTTTGAAATCTATTAACATAAACACCTTTTTGTTTTATTTTTCAATCAACCAGCATCATATATTTTACATTTTAAATTTCTTCACATAAGCATACCATTATTCTAAAATGATCCTTTCTGCAGATGAGTGTTGCACTAAAATTTCCCCTGATTATTACTTTTGACATCAGTACTTTATTGAATTAGCTGTTTCCAATTTAATTATACTTGCTTCATTGTCTAGGTCACCTTTTAAACAAATTCATATCAGTATGAAATTGCTGTTATTACTGAATTGGACTGTGATGGCTCTATGCTCATGAAGAGAATTTCTCTTTTGTTCACATTTGGAAAAGTTGAGTTTACAGTAATTTATTAAAATGGTTTAGAAATGTATTATTTCTTCTAGTAAAAGTGGATATAAATAATGTTTGCTTGTTTCGTTTTTAAAAAACCCTATGGGAAACAGTATTCTTATTAAAAAATCCTTAGTTTAATTACTGTTCATTCCAGAAAGTGAAAAGGCAAAGTCATAACTTTTTCTATTATTTTTATTTCTGAGATATACAATATGTGTGAGGGCTTCATAGAATCAAGCAAAGACATTGGTCTTTACTCTGAAGGGCATAAGGTTTTGAGCACTTATCCAGTTGATGTTTAAGCCTCCAAGCCTTCCTACTAGACTAGGATGAAAATATTTAGTCACAGTTGTTTTAAGGTTAGGTTTTAGACTCAAATTTGGCATAACAAACACTGGCCATAAATAACTGAACCAAAATGTAGGCGGACAGGTTCAATGATAAATTACATAGAACTGTAATAACAAAATAAATGCTAATTTTAATAACATATTGGTAAATCAGATTCCTTATAAACATCTTTACAATCCTGTTATCCTCTCCAACTGAGACATGGTTTTTAATAAGGTTGTATAGAGGATGTTAACAACTTGTAATAATAAAACTAATGCCATTTATATTAACTAAACCAACTATTGCTACCACCAGGTGGTCTCCTAAATGTTTTGGTTTTTTTTTTCCATTGTAGATGTCATATCTGCAGAGCTTTGGTGCAAACAAAATACAGGTTTGTACTAACATCCATTTTTTTGCTTGCATGAGTTTGCTCAAATACCACTGTTTATATATGACTTTTTCTTTCAATGTTTTTTCATTGTAATGTTCCTAATGTCAGTGTTAAAATTTTAAAGGCTTGGATTTTTTTCATGGCACAAATATATATTAATGAGTTTATATGAATACATATTTATGTGGTGATGTACATGTGAGAGGGACCGATCTGATTTTTATTTATGTCTCAACACGTGTTATACATGAGGGGGGAAATTACTCCGGGGCTGTACACGTGCTGGGAGCTCAGTCCCGGGGAGGCTCCGCCCGGCAGCCGATCAGGACGGAGAAAGCCTCCACAAGCACAGTGCAAGTGACCCCACACTTGCTGGCGGGGCAGAGACCCGAATGCCAGCGGAAAACTGCCCGGGAAACCGGGCTGTGGGAGGAGCCGTAGCACATTAACGCAGTGAGCTGCGGCGCAGCGGGATCAGCTTCTTTGCGTTTCTTGGAGGGTCGGCTTGGCCCCCTTCTCCCCCTCGCCTTTTCCTCCCTGCGGTCCCGCTTCCCTGTCCGCACCTGTCCTGCCCTGCTTCGCCGCCTCCCCGGGGCAACCTCGTGCTGCCCTGCCGCCCCGACGGAGCAGCCCCGAGAGCCCGCAGCTGCTCCGGGAGCGCGCCCGTGGCCGCGGCGCCCGTTCGTGGCCGGCGGAAGGGACCCGCAGCCGCTGCTGCGCGGAGATCGGCGGCAGCCACGCAGCCGCCTCGCAGCCCGCAGCGCACACGCTCCGTCTGGCGAGCAGACGCCGACAGAGCGCCCCGGGGTACAGCGGTAACCATCTGTCCCGGTTTTCTGTTCCTCTCTCCATCTCTTTCCCCCTCTTTGCGCCCTTTTCTATCCCCCTTCGGTTGGAACGCTTATCTTCCTTTATCAATAAACAGTTCTCAGATACAATATCGCCGCGTTTGCACTTTATTTTCGCCCGAGAAATCGATCAAAAAGAATCCTCCACGACTGCCCTTTTTACAGCAGGATGGGACAACATGTAATATCAATTTTTAGAGTGCAGAAGTCCAGAAAGTGCTGGCTTTCAGCTGAGTCTAATTTAGAAGCCAGAAAGATAAAGCTGAAAAGATCTATTATACAAGAGATTAAAAATGAAAGATAGCCAAGCCAATGAGGATGGGATGTCACATTACAAGGCCCTGGAGTGACAGGACAGGGGGAATGGTTTTCCACTGCCAGAGGGCAGGGTTAGACGGGATATCGGGAAAGAATTCTTCCCTCTGAGGGTGGTGAGGCCCTGGCACAGGTTGCCCAGAGAAGCTGTGGCTGCCCCACACCTGGAAGTGTCCAAGGCCAGGTTGGACAGGGCTTGGAGCAACCTGGTCTGGTGGAAGGTATCTCTGCCCATGGGATGAGATGGTCGCTATGGTCCCTTCCTACCCAGGTAATTCTATGATTTTATTATTACTGAGATGCTTCTTGCATAGTTTCATCCCTCTCAAAGAGGTTGTTTTAAACAGCGTTTGTGTACATTTATGAGGTATAAAATATTGCCTAGCTCATGGTATGTTGTTTATCTCTCTGTGGTGGCGTGTTCAGAGCATCTGCAAAATGACGACATGTTAATAACCAAAGTGAGTGGCAGAGTCTGACTGTCCTCCCCTGTGACTGAACTTCAGCATTTTGAGGCCCCATCCTCTTAGGTTTCCTTTCACTGCTTCCCCCATTTATCTATGTGCAAGAGGGCGTGAGCAAGGCCTGCTCTGCTTTAAGAGGCTCCATCAAATAGATTTGGTGGCACCTGGAGTGTTGACTCCTGTGCCAGCATTCCCAGGGATGAGTGCTTCTGTGAAACCAGACAGAACACTTGTTCTTGGTCACTGGACATGGATCACACAAACCCAGTCCAGGCTGGGGTTTTTGGATATGTTCATCCCCATGAGAGATGCAGAATAATCTGGCTGCATTATACTGACCTTCAGTCAAATGGTAAGTGCTTACACTCGTTTAGATAAAGCCGTATGGAGTCTGGCAGAAATTTTTATATGTTCCAATGTTTGATTGCCAAGTCTACTCAAAATCACTTGGGACTGATGGGCACATTATTGCCCACTTGATCTTTGGTATTTGCTGTATATCCAATGAGCTGGGAAAGCACTTGTTTCTTATGGAGCCATTCTCCATGCTGTCAGAGAGATGAATCTGAGATAATAGAACCAGGAGCTCAGCAGTATTTCTTGTGCTCAGCTTTAAAAAGATGTCGGAAAAATGTTGTAATGTTTTGCAGGAAACTTGGATGTTTTGTAAACAATAACAACAATGTCTTTGAAAATGTCTCTTCTGAATTCATGAGAAAGTTTGAAGATGGGTGGAAATTTCTTCTAAGGGAAAATAATATAAACCCAGCATTTAATTTACATTGACACAATTCATTTGACAATTCAACCTTAATAATAGACTAGGGTATGCTGTTAGGTTATGTTATGCCAAATCATATTTTAAGGAACAAAGCCTTTTCAGTCAGCAGCTGCTGAGGTTTGAGGGAACAAATTAATTTTGGAAACTGTGTGTTAATATTTGTCCAAAGGGAAAGCTGTACAGATCGTCTGTTTTCTGGGACATCTAAAAATATTATACGTTATGAATTAGAGAAGAAGTAAATTTCGAAATGTCAAAATCTCATGTAGACCAAAAATTCTTCATGTCAATCAGCTCTGTTCAGTACATAACTTCTGACATTTTTGCAGCCAAGAAAAGACCCTTTATCACCATCCTGAGTCCTCATGCTAAGAGGACTCACATCACCAGCATCAAGCAGGAGCTGACCAGGTAAGAGACAGAAGAGATGGTGCACTTAAAAACTGCAATAAGGAAATCTGCAGACACTTCCGAATCTTAAAAGTCCTGTGCTGGGGATTAAGAAGTATAAACTTCACGTTTTCTGTAGATAGAGAACCTTCCGGCTGATGTGGCTTCTGCTTAATATAGTCTCTGTTCTTTATGGGAACAACAGGAGTGGTCTGCCCAGAAAGGCAGAGAATGCACCTAAAACAGCACTGACCTCACAAGCTGAGTGTGGGGGTTGCTCTGGGAAATGATCTTGGGTCAGTGATACAGCCTGGAGCAAGCTGGAGCACACAGAGCATGGCATACTTCCTTTTGGACAAGTTTATTTTCTTCCTCTAACTTTACTCCGAGAGTGCCAAAACGCTTTAATAAAAGGCAGACAATAAAGGAAATAACACACAAGAGACAACTTGCCAGAAAGTTTGCTAAAATAATGGATATTAAGAATGAAAATAATATAATAATGTGCTTTGGACAATCACACAAGGGTCAGCACTACTAACCTGACTTAACACTGCCACCAGTAAATAAGGTGGTTTATGCTGGATCCCTCATGTTTGTTTGGAGAAATACTCTCTTTTTGCTGATGAAAATATTTAATAAAAACATAGCCTTGACTGGATGCCTAATGTTTCCAATCTTAGGGAGAGATTTAATAAATGAAGCCCTGCAACTTTTATTTAGTGTCTTCAGGTGGTAAATTAAGTACAAGTGGGCTTCCCTATTGTTCAATGAAAGCAATAAAAGCTGAGGGAGGATTAAAAGCAAGACACTAATTTACATCTGAGTAAATGGGATAGAGTCAGAGACCCTATCCTTGGTATATAATAATATTCATATGAAGGCAGAAGTTCATAGAAATTAAATTTAAATATAGAGTGTATATTTGAATATCATAACAAACTCCTTTATAAATCTATTTGCCATGCCACTAAAACCAACATTATTTCATTGCTTTACTTTTAGAACATTCTTTGCAACTGAAACTAAGAATAAATTTCAGGGTTTTAGGGCCCTTCATCTGACTACGAGATCACAAGCTGATGCAGAGAGACACCTGTCCACTGAAGTCAGCCCTGGCTGGCAGTTAAAGCAGTGGGATAATAGTTTTATGTGGGTTTTCTTTTTCATGATTCATGCTGGACAAGAGCAAAGAGAAAGAAATTCCCTTTGCCTTTTGTTCTTGGTAGATGTGTGAGAAGGGGCTGCTTTGCAGGAGGGGATCAGCAGCTACAGTGAGAGACAAGATCCAGCCTGGCTGGGAAATGGGCAGGCAAGAGTAGGGAAAAGGTGGAGGGGAAAAGCTGTGCAAAAACACTGTCAAAGTGCCTGGGAGATGATCACAAGCTCCTTCAGGGCTATTTCTGTGCGCCTTCAGTGTCTGTGAGCAGTGGTGGAACCTCTGCACAGGCCCCCGCTGTGGGGCCTTACATGGAAGCTCAGCACAGAGTTTTCCCTTACTAGGAAACAGTCTTGGGAAATCTCTGCTCTCCTCAGGCATATTGTCATGAAATCCAGAGGAGTCCCATCCCTTTGTCCAACGTGGCCACCTTGTTCTGTCTGCTGAGTTCACTGTGAGGAACATGACAGCATAAGCATCTCTTCCTGGGGAAGCTGAACTGAAAAAACAATGTGACAGACATGGAGAAAGAGGAAGGTGCAGATGGGACCAGGGGGGATGGGAGAAGATAAAAATACCAAAGTTACAGAAAGAGACATAATGCCAAGGCTTGGGAGAGTTGGACCATCTGGTTCTGTTGCTGCATCTGTCCATGATCGTCTCCTCTCTTTGCTTCTCTTTGTTAGCAAGAGGAGATTAAACTAAGTGAGGTGTAACATGAAGGCTTTGGTGTAAAACACATGATGAAGTAGCCTGCATTAAGTAAAGCTTGTTTTATTCCCTATGATTTGCACAAGCTCTCTCGGCAGTGCAGGCTGTGACAGTGATTTGCTGCATGCAGATTTTTCACTGCAACAGTCACTGTTTGCAACCCCTTCCACATGTAGAAGGTGATGCTGATGCCTCATGGATAAACTATGAATCCCTGGAGCAAAGCTGAGCCTACTGATGTTTTACATGCCTGTGTCTAGTTAAAGCCGACTTGCATGACAATAAATGATCACACTCCCAAGCTGTGTGATGCAGGAGAGCTGAGCCAAGGGGTGCTCCCAGGGACCAGGCTAGTTCAGGGAGTTCATAATGGAATACAAGGCCTTTCAGTGCTGGGTTGCCTGTCTCGGTCCAAAAGGAGAGCGAGAGCTATGTTTGTATAGCCTGTGTGCTAAAAATGGTTTCTTTTCCTCTGGTCTGCAGTACAGCTGACACATCGTAGCTGTGGCTGCAGGAAGAGTAATGATCCTGTGTTCATGCCACATAAACCACCCAGAGTGACTTCCTTAATTTCCACCAGGTCATGACGGACATGGTTTGGCACCTCTGGGTAGGAGCTTGCAATGCCATTGCCTCTTCTGGAGCTCCTGGGGAATAAAGAGCAACTCTAAGTTTCAGTCAATCTGGCACGTTTAATGGGCACTAAATTGACTTAGGAGGGATGGTGAGAAAAGCATTTGGGAAGCATATAATAGATCCAAAATGATCTTCATGCCTGGAACTGGAGTTTCAATGCTTACAACAGAATAGAAATTTTACATGAAGACAAATTTCAAGCAAAACAACTGTGGGGAGAATTTAACAATTCGGCAAAGATGCTGCCAGGCTGATAGGAGAGGGGAGTGCATACATAGAGCTGAGTGCGAGAAGTCTGTGTGGAAGTCACGCCATCTCTGTAAGAAGCCCCGCATTATTTAGCATTTGACATGCAGCATTATGAGTAGGAGAATGGTTGAATGACAATCACAATAACATGTTGCATTGTTCGTAACAGTCAGGTGTAAGCAAAATGGATTGATATCTAAAAGGGATCAACTGAATGTAGTAAATGTTCTGTAATATCTCTCAGAAGCTTCTTGCATTTTCCTGTAGTGGTACCTGCGAGAAGTGAAAATATATGTGCTAATACAGACATTAAAGAATTAGCAGAGTACAGATACTGAAAAATTTCTGTCTAGGAAGCCCTGTGGGAGCCATATTCTTGTTTACTGGTTCCAACCCTTCTTGACAGGATGCAAATTTCTACACTTATGGTCAAAATAGTATTTTCAAAAATGCTTCAGGAAAGATGCAGCTGCCACAGAGAATGCAGTTCTTTGTTAGACTGACCCTAACCATGTCAAGGTATTAAGAACAAATGGAATTTCCTCAGCCTAAGTCAGCAAAGTTAACAAAAACTTAGTATGTTTTATAGGGCTACTAACGTGAATCTGCCTTAATAAAGGAGGAAACAAATCTTTGGCCTCTTATTCAAGGCTTCTAAAATAGCAAGGCCTATATTACCTTGAGGATAAGAGCTCTGCAGGAAACTCCTTTTCCCCATAAGAACAGTTTGCTGCTGTCATCAAATTCTGCTGCTGACACAGACCCAGCTGATCTGCCCTTGCTTCAGTATTTAGTTCATATACGTTTAAAAAATCTGCCAAACTGTCAGTGAAGGTTTTTGTTCAGGCTTTGTGATAATGCAGTGTCACCTTCTTAGCTCAAACCGAAGCAGAAATCTAAACAAACTTCTCCCAGTCACACAGACTCCCTGTCTTGTATATGAAAGTTAGTTAAGTGATATGAGAAATTTTAAGTAACTTTTAAACACATCCATTCGATCCTCTAACTTGTACATATTACAGGTGAAATAAAATCTCCACTATGTGGGCTGGCACTCCAGGAATATGATTTGGTTTGTTTTCTGGTGTGACTTGATCTTATTAAGAGTTCTTTCTTTATAGAGCACTGGCGTTTGAATAGGTTTTTTCTGGATTGACTTTGTTCCATGCCATAACATCTCTATTGTTATTCAAAGGTATCATTAATTAAGACAATTGTCCTACAGATGCTTTCAATTGGGAACTGCTCCTGGTAAGGTCTCAATTTGCACCAGTGTGATGTAGATAAAAGGTTAGTCTTGAATACAAACTTACAATCTATGGAATTCAATGACTTGATGGAAACACACCCCAAGAAAATTCTGCAGTCAGTGGTGCTAGTGAGCACCATCTGAATTTCACCTGCAGTAGGTTTGGTCTTGAAATCAATAGCAGAGAGCTTTCTGTCCTTGCAGGCATCCACTGATGGACAAAGAATTAGGACAATAAATTATTTAAATTATTGCCTCATATAATCTCCTTGGATATGCTGTAGGCATGAGCGACTGCAGAATGCTGTAATCTTTGCTACAGCAACACAAAAAGCAGAGCCAGAACCATGCAAAGAAGTAAAAGTAATGAAAACTATTGGGTTTGCATGTCTTAGGCAGAGCAGTAAATTTGGTTTGTCTGATGCATAGTTGAGGTAATTAGAGAGCAATCAGCAGTGAGCTATGACGAGCTGAAAATCACTACTCCTTGGGGGAACTGTTGGATGTATTTTGACTCATGTACAGAGACACAGACCTGGAATGTTGGGGGAATGCAACTTGTTCAATTTTACCTGCTGGGCACAGCTACTTACCTTGAGCTAGTACTTTTGTTGGGGTGGTTTGCAA
Source organism: Gymnorhina tibicen (assembly GCA_013399875.1). NCBI lineage: Eukaryota > Metazoa > Chordata > Aves > Passeriformes > Artamidae > Gymnorhina > Gymnorhina tibicen. The sequence goes on from VXAZ01006790.1 coordinate 616,989, forward strand.
TCCATTTCTGTTTGGGAAGCAAAGCCTTGATTGCTATTGACACACTGGGCCTTGCTAAGTAAACAAGACCTTTTATTATGTTTGACAGCTGAGATATTTTTATTGCTAGTTTCTGAATTCTGTCAGTGTGGAAGATCAAAGGAAAATAAAAACTATCTCTTGATTTTGCTTCTTTTACTGGTTTTAAGAATTTGAATATGCTGCTCTTCGTGTTACCTGTGATCCTACCTGTGTCCTGAATAGAAGAAAGAGAAATTTGAGGTGCTTATTGAATTTTGTGGTTCTTACCATGCTTCTGTAGCACACCAACTCACTTGGATTCAGATATTTCTGATTTACAGGCTGAGAGTTCGGGTTGGTCAGCCTGGAGGAGAGAAGGCTCTGGGGAGACCTTAGAGCACCTTCCAGTGCCTGAAGGGGCTCCAGGAGTGCTGGAGAGGGACTTTGGGCAAGGGCCTGGAGCAGCAAGAGAAGGACGAATAGTTTTAAACTGAAAGTGAGTAGATTTATATCAGGTATTAGGAAGAAATTCTTCCCTGTGAGGGTGGTGAGGCCCTGGCACAGGTTGCCCAGAGAAGCTGTGGCTGCCCCATCCCTGGAAGTGTCCAAGGGCAGGTTGGACGGGGCTTGGAGCAACCTGGTCTGGTGGAAGGTGTCCCTCTCCACAGCAGAGATCATTAGGGTCTCTTCCAACCCAAACCATTCTATGATCACAAAAAAAGGTGAGATTGAGAGAGTCTAAGCTGCATGTGATATTTTAGTAATGACATATGTATCAGATGATAGTGGTCCACAAAGCAAACGAGCTAGATACAAGATATTAAACCAGAGGGACCAATATCGCCCTTTTACTGCTTTTGAACTTTGAAGTTTTCTTTTATCACTGTTACAAAGAAAAACTGCTGTAAGTTCATGGGAGGAAACAGAATTGTTTGTATATCATGAACACAAATGTCGTTTGAGATTTATATTTTTCTCTCAAAATGACAGTGAGAGGCCTTACAGATGCATCTTTAGAAGCTCAGAAGTCAGGTTACATGCATCCTAAATAGCAGAAAATTATAGAAACAGTAGTGTTATGATTTTGTGGCTTTTCCTGAATCAGCTCCAAGCTGACACTGCAGATGCCAGAAGAGACTGATTAGTAGGAATATCAACACTGTAGCTGATATACTCAAAATAAGGAACCGAGGAATTGTCAAAGATAGGGCTGGACAAAATAATGGTGAGATTGAAACAATCATTAATACTGAAATGTTCAAGTGGGATAAAAGGGGCCATGAGCATTAGGGGGCAGCTTCCCATGAAGCCTTAATACCCTTTTGTAATTAAGAAGCCATTAGCAAGCTAAATGCTGGGCATTGTTATTGTAACTCCCACATCGTGTCAGTTTAAACACCATTAACATGTCTGATGCACTATGAGGTAAATCAGAGATAAACTGCTCAGGTCTAAGAATATAAATTTATCATTTATCCTTTTACAGAATTTCTGTGTGTGTGTGTGTGTGTGTGTGTGTGTATGTGTGTGTGTGTGTGTGTATTTTCAGTTCCAGTGCTCCATGGGAACACCATGTTGTTCCCTGAGTTTCCAGTTCACAGAGGTTGGGACTGAAACTGGGAAGAAGAGTTTCGGTTCTGGGTTCTGCTATAAGCTTACTGTGTGATCCTGTCTGTCATTTTTTTCCTCCAATAAGTCTGTGTTTTTTATGTGTGGAAAAGAAAAAAAATAGTGATTACTATATAAAGAAATTGGAGTATTAGAGGTTAAAAATGTTGTTATTCAGTTATATCTAGATATATATACACGCATATGCATATGTTATCACCCAAATCATTGAGCTTCACACTTTGAAAAAGTGTCCATCTGTTTCCTACTGCTTTCAACAAGATACCCTCATTTATTAACATAAGTGGAATTGGAAGCAATTGCACTGCTAGTTTTAGCTTAAAATGTTAATCTGATTACAAGTTTTCCATAAAATGTTATCGGTCAAAATATTGAGGGAGTTTAAAATATGTATATACCCACTGGATATCACAGAATAGTCGGAACAAACATTAACAGAAATTAAACACGGATCTAAAGATCAGAGTCCCATAGGTACAGATCAATAGCAAATTAATAAAGTAGTTCAAAAGCATGCACGGGAATAGTTCTTACATTGATCTTAAAAGGCAAATCAAGGGATTCAAGTAGAAAGCAAGAGGAAAAAGGTGGCTCAGACCTGGACAGCTGTATTTTGTACTGTACTACATGTATTTTAATACAAAAAATGTAATGCTTGTTCAGCATGGTAGAATAGGGATTAAATGGTACGTGTTTCACATGTGTAAAAGACTTTCAAAATGCAGCAGTACTTCTTAAGTGTAAGCCTTTCTGGTGGCTTTGGCTGGGAAAGGACGACAACAGTTCAGTAGTCTTGAGCTTGAGATTTATTTCTCCATTTAACTTCTTTGTTAATTAGTTCATTTCACTAACTAGCCATTTATGTGATGGATGATTCCTTAAGCAAATGCAACAACAGGCATGCAAACTTGGAAATAGTTTTTAAGAAGATCTGCCAATATTGCAGTTAGAGGTTTCAGGGATTAGTGATTAGCTGATTAATATGTACATTTGTGTTCAAAATGGTAACAGCCTGTGGTATTGAGATGTCTGGAGTTCACTGTTAGCACTTGGTTTTTCAAGCTGGAGAATTGCCTAAAAGGTACCTAACTTAGTCTGTTGTCAATAAATAGGTATAAGGCCTTATATATTACTTGAAATAATACATCAATCACAAAATAGTCAATAGTCAAGGGAAGTAGAGGAGACTGTAATTGATTCTAAGAAAATATATATAGAACAGTGCCCAGAATTACTGTTAAAAAAAAAACCAAATAAGTTATTTTTGCTTTTCTCTGTATACCAAAAAGTGTTTTAAAACCCCTGTGGCTTTAGGGAGTGAAAACCTGGACCCACCGATGTCAATGGGAGTATTGCTGTTAAATTCAGTACAACCAGGATTTCACCTCGGGTTCAGGCTCCGGGAGTTCAGCAGGCAGCAGAAATGAAGGCATTTAGCTCTTGATTTATGAAATACATCTTGCCATGTCAGATCACTGGATTATTGCTGGTTTATGTTAACAAAGACAGGGTCAGATCTTTCTGCGGAAAGCCCCCTGATTGCTGTCATTTGAGCCAAACCAAATCTCTGTTCCTTACTAGGAACATGGGTGTTACAGAATGGATCAGAGCAGCTGTGATTCCCCGTGAAGTGCATCGATATGAAAACAGATATTACATGGCAGCACTGAACTAAAGTTCAAGCCTGTAACTGCTGATAGCCAGAAAAAAGATGAATGCATTAGGGAAGAAAGGAGATCTTGTCCTGTTTTCTCTTACACTCTTTTCTTCAGCATTCCCCCTTGGACATGTGGAAGTAGTTTAGGCAAATATGTTTGGACGCTGTGTGGCACTTCTTGTCACTATAAGCTTTTGAGAATGATCTTCTCCTTTACTTCCCTTTTTATTGCAAGTATGAAGCAAAGCAGCAAATACGTAAGTTCTGAGTAAGGGAGATAGACTGCCCTGTCCTCAACACACCTGATTTGGGGATGCTGTTGAAGTTTCCATGCAGGCAAGATATCAGCATGGCTGAGATATTCCAGCAGGACAAGCTGCAGAAAGTCATGGTGGTTGATCACTTATGTCTAACAGTCCTGAGTTTCTAAAACACAGCTCTGTGTCAGCCAGGTGAGGGTCAGGGCTCTTGCAGCACTTGTGTCTACACCTGCCTGTCAGACATGCAATTTGGGTCACATCCTGTACCCGCAATACCTAGCATTTGTCTAATTTAAACCATTCCTTTCCCAAACCAGTGTCCATGCTTTTCTGACCCATTGCTTGAAACCTGCAGTTCCTCTCCAAATTAGGTGGCAAGAGCAGCTAAATGTGAGGCTTGCTCTATATTCTTCCTGCTCAAGGTTGCAGTTGCAGTGCTCTGTTACAGATTCATGGAGTGGTTTGGGTTGGAAGGGACTTTAAAGCTCATTCCATTCCAACCCCCTGCCATGGACACCTCTCACTAGACCGGGTTGCTCAAAGCTCCAGTCAACATTTTTGTAGCTTTTTGGTATCAGCATGGGCTGCTTCCCTGGTATTTCCCAATACTGCCTTATCCTTAACTTCAGGAGCACTTACCTACTCTAGCTGTAAGATAAATTGGAGAGATGGAAGGAAGCAGGGAAGGGCTGTGTCGTGAGCACTGGTGAGCACCTTGTTGGTGAAAGAAGTCTGCACATCATCTTGGTCCACTATGTTTCTGGTGAGCGTTAGCTGCTGTTACCCAAACTGGTGGTTCCTGGTTGTCTGGTAACATCTTTGATTTACTTTCATGTAAGTCATGAAATACACAAATAATAAAGCTGTATGAACTCTATAAATACAATTTAGTGCTTTGAGTGAAATGTCCCACAAATAACAAAACAACCAGGGAATCAACAGAGTCCTGCTTCAGTTATGGAATGAGACATTTATTATTAAGTAATGGAAAATAACAATGCAAATGGGATTATCTCTGTTGTGATTAGGGTAAGCATGAAACCTGAGTGAATTTGGTGCTTGGAAAGGGAGTGAAAGCATGCAGAATAGTGAGTTCAGTCCCTGCTTTGCTGTGTGCCCTGGGGATACCCTCCCTGCTTTCAAAGGTGGTGGGGAAAAAAAAAAAAGAACCCGGAAGGACTATCTGTGTTTGTAATGGGGAAAACCAGAATTTTGGATTTTGCAGTTTGTTAGCTTGCAACTCTGCCTTGCACCATAAACCCTAGAGTTAGCATTTCTGCTATTTAAGCTAAACTGTGGTAGAAGAAATACCTTATTTTCCTCGACCTTTCTAGAATTATTGAGATGATTTCCTTTTAAGAACGTACAGAAAGAAAGGCTATAAATATGGAAATATTCTTATGAACTAAACATATGTTTTTGTATCTAAAATAAATCAAAAATTCTTTGAGCTCCTTACTGCTTCTGTTGAGAATATCAGATTATTTTGGTCCAGACAAAAATTGAACTTAAGGAATTAAATTAAATTAGCATCTCTAAAGTGCCAGATGTCCTATTCATGTATTTTCTTTAAGATATGCATCAAAATTGCAACTAGATCAGAAGACAGTTGTTATACTAAATTCTAACTCAATAAACAAATGCTGAAGGGTTTAAAAAATGATGGGTTTTTTCCCCCTTTGTGGAGCAAAATTAAAATGAGGAAAATGCAAAGTAGTCCCAGACGTTTTTATGTGCTCCTGCAGTTGCAATATTTCTGATTTTTTCAAAATGATAACTGACAATTAGAAGATCTTTTCTTATAGCAAAGAAAATTTATGAATTGCAGACAATACCAGAAAGAACTTTTAATGTAAATACTGCAATACTAGTATGCTGTCTATCGCCATCTATATATCTCTTTATATATTCTTATGAGATTTACTATTCTGCATTTTTTTATCAAGGCTTTTTGTTTGCTTGTGGAAAAATGAATGCAGATTCTTCAAGTTTGAAAGAATTTTTTTTCTTCTTTCTACAGTTAGCCTTATCTCTTTCTGTTGTCAGAAATGCTGTCTAGAAGAAGAGTCTTATGTTATTGTGCTATAGAGATAGAACATGGGATAGGAAATAAAAGACGATATGGAACAAAAATTTTAAAGCTAATTTGTAAAATAAGCCTCGAGGCATTTGTAAACCCTTTTACACATTATTTGCTCAGAACTAATTGTTCTGGATTGTTTCATCATTTTACAGTCTTACCAGTGAAACCTTAGTCCTGATGTAACTTCTTGGAACACTTACACTGTCATCACTCCGTAAGTTTACAGAACATTTCATCCCCAGTGCCAGTCTCAGCATGATGGGCAGTATTTGGCAACATCACGTTTTTCTGGATGTAAAAAAGGGCTGAGTGATTTATATGATAAAGCCACTTCGTTTGTTGTATGAATTAGTAACTGTTCAAAGCTCGGTCTGAAGCTGATGTAGCTGATTATAGATATACAATCTATAGTCCCACTGCATTTGCACTTATCAAAGGTCTATATGTTGTAGATGGTGCATCTACCCCTAGAAATCAGCGTGTAGCAAGGGATACCCCAGAGCTCTTGGAATAGATTCTGAAACTACCTGAGAGGAAAGCTGTATTCCCAATTGCAAAGTCACTCCAACCTCCTGGCAATATGGATTAGAAAAAATAAATCAGAAAATAAAGTACCATTTGAAAACCAGCATTCAGAAAGCAGACAAGGTATCACACAAACAAACTTTGCAAACCTACAGAGTCCTTGATCTCTAGTTATTAATAAGGAGCTGTGGAGGTTAATTTACTTTCTCAGTGGTAGTTTTATGTGTTTTCCTAAACACACAAGCTCTTTCCTCTTTACTCTCATTTTGATGGTCTGAACAACAGTGAGAAATCCTTTTTATTCAAGAGTTAAAAGAGAAATATTGTTAAATTCCATGAAAATCACTGCAGAACCTTTCCTTGGCATAAGTTCCAAGAAAGACTTTTGTCCTTTTAGTAACCTGAAAACAGCACCCACCTAACTTAGTTAATGGGGAAGACCCCCCAACAAGCCAACATTACATGGCCAGTTTTGAGAAATGGTTCCTGAGTTTTGTATGTTGTGGTGTGTTAAAGAAAGGTTCACTGTCAAAATGACTGGCAGAAACTAATCATAAAAAAACCCAATGTTTTTTTCCACTGTAGCAAAATCCCGTGAAGAGGAGTCTTGATCTACCTCACCTCAAGTACCTCAGGTTGTAGTAGGTACACAAAGTCATGATAGCTGATCTAACAGTGGAAAGGAATTAAATATCTGTAACAACACAGACAAGGAATTCTAGCTGTGTGAGAGGAATTTCAAAGTAGGTTCTCCTTGATCACTTACTTTTACAAGACTTAAAGGAATATTGCCCCACAAGATTAAAATACAATGGGGTGGGTGTGATGGGTGTGGTAGGTGTGAACCAAACCAGACCTCCAAAATCCACATAATTAAAAAACACCAGCCAATAAATGATTGGATAATTTAAACAAAATGACACCTTCTAAGAGAAGCTAATTAAATGCAGTGGGTGTAAAGATTGTTAGTTTTAAAAAAACGTGGTGGTATAGGTAAAATTGTTGTCTTTCATTTTTACCTCTGAGCTTCCAAAAAAGGTGTCTTGCTGTGGGACACATTAGAGGTAGATCTTGCTGTGTCAACCATGACCTGACATCATAAACATCAAAACCATCCCATGTAAAATCAGAACAATTGCTCTTTTGGCAGTTTCAGATCTGAGACAACATGGGGTTTACTCTAATAAAAGGATATGTGGTTGTTCCTTTTTAAGGTAAAGTTAGTTCACATTTATGTGTTTTACAGATAATGGAATGGAATGTATTGGAATGGAATACAGGCACTGAATGGAATACAGGCACTGAAAAACACCATGTTTACTGTTAAAGGGAACTTTTCTTGTGCTACATAACTGTGAGAAGAAGAAAATGTTCCCCATGTATAGTCTCAGTTCTGTGATGTTTACAGTCTATAGAACCACATGCACTGTCAGATGGCATCACTGTGCTCTATCTCTCCATACCCAGTCGCCACATGCTTGGAAAGAGTAGAAGGAGAATTTTAACATTACCCTTTCTAGACAGATTTTATCCCTGCCATTGGTGGAATGAAAATTCAAGACCTTTCCAAAAGTAGTAAAGAGTGTGGGACACTAAGAGCAAAGTCTTTTTTCCCTCTGTCTTGGAAAGAAAAAAAAAAGATAAACAGTAAGTGTTTATTCTCTCTGTTTGCATTTTCCCTCATTCTTGGTAATAAAATCATAAAAGTTAAAAATGGAGGCCAGCTCTTTAAATTTATCCTTCTCTAGTGGCTCCTTACTTCTAATTTCCATGTTTTGAACTTGCTTAATTAAATCCTGGGCAGGTTATGTTATTACACGTAGCCATCATAGATTGTTAGCTAAATGATACTGTAATTTATATATCCTGGGCTGTTTAGGGATGTGTATGGGAAATTAGAACAAAATATGACTACACAGCTTTTATTTGTATGCAAATTTCTGCTATTCTGCATGCAAACACTAGAATATCTAACCAGACCAATAATAAAAAATAATTAATGTCAAAGTTATAGCAAGTAACGAGGAATGATCTTGCATTTATAGAGTTTTATGTACAAGTTGATAGAATGTGGGTCTTTATAAATCACTGCTTTTGCAAGTTTGCCATATTTATATGTACACATGTATATGTATCTGGTTTTTAAACTGGGTGATCTTATTCCCTCAATAAACATAAAAATCAAAGACTTTTTTGCCATTCTTTCAACATTCTTTTTTTACACGCAACTTTTCCTACCCCAAACCAAAGTGAAAATGCAGATTTAAACTGTGAATTTAGTACAAATTATGAATTTTGCACATAATTTTTCCATTCTAATTCTGCCCCAGAACACACATCTTCCTACTTGTTAAAGAAGAGCTATGGTTTGAGCCCTAAATAGCCTCAAAAGAGTCCAAAGAACTTTAAAGAACATGTTCTTTAGAATTCCAAATTAAAACCTGGACTTCTGTGCACTACCCTGTGAAATGTTCCTCACAGTTCTCTACAGAAATATCTAAAATTGACCTACTGAGCACACAACAATTCTAAAAAAGCTGTTTCAGCCACATAGAAGCATGAAGAATTAGGTTAATATGGATAGGGACATTAAAAGTTAATGTATATTTCTGAGTATTAGAAGCTTGGCTAGCTTAGTATAAAAAAGATGCATTAGATGAAAAATGTGTTTTAAAATTGCTGTTTTAACAGACGGTTTTAAATTGCTCTTTCTTTAACAAACATCCTTCTCTTTATTGAGATGACTTCAAAGTAACAGCAGAGTGGTTGGTTTTGACATCCCTAAAGTCAGACAAGTTAAAAATGCTACAATTTCCAAAATCTTTGTTACTCAAATGCAACCAAGAGCTTTTAGGGAAAGTTACGCCTTTAAATGTAAGGGAATCTGTAATGGGTGGTTAGCATTAGCCAGACTGTAGTGATATAAAAAGATTCCTGTAAAACAGTTTGTAATCCCACTTGGAAATACAGTTTAGGGGCAAAAAGAGGAGTCTCATTTGTGTTTGGATTGTAGCCACAGGAACTTCATATATTCTCTTTAGAAAGACCAGGAAAGCCTTGTGTCATGTGAGCTTAGGGCAAGTGATCCACTGAACTAATAGGATGGGAATTTTTTCAATCAGTAGGGTAGTTGTGGTCCTGGAAACACCCATACAAGAAGATAAAACCAATTAGATGTAATTACTCTCCTTAAAGACTTATGTATGTAGCTTGTGTTTGAGTGCTCCCGAAAAGAAGGTATTTGAAATGGCATTGATGATGTTTACAGAACTGCCTAATAAAAATTTTAAATCTCCTAGGTAGAAAGTACAACTTTGGTAAATACATGTCTCCGGATCTTGGCAAGCTGTTCAAAACAGGTTATAGGTTCTTAAACACGCACATTATATATACACATATATACGTGTATCTATGGAATATGCTAGTGGAAGGGTTTTAGCTTCTGGGTTTGGAGAGATTTGCTGCTAGTCATGGAAATTGTCCTCTTTCCCTTGTTTCTCATCAAGTCAAGGAACACTTTTAAGCTGTAGTTATAATTTCCAGATCTGTCTTAATATTCAATCTAGACTGGGGCAAAACTGGGTCATTTTTATGCCCTTGGGTTAATCACATGCCAAGTAAAGTGCTGTATAAGTAGGAAGGGGACGTCAAAATGTGGTCTGGAGTAAAATGCTTGCAGAGACAGTACTTGATAATCTTGGAAGTCTTTTCCACCCTTATGCTTCCATGTTGATAATCCAGGGCTTTACTCACTCATTCCAGGTGAGTGCACTATTCTGTCTGTGCTTGTAAAACTTCTTTCTTCAGTAAATCTACATGACACACACACTGTTATGAAGGTCCTGAGACTTAGTATAACAAAATACAACAGGTAGGTATGAAAACCTTCATGGTCATAATACATATGGATATTTTATTGGTCTATGAATGTCTAAAAATCTTATTTTAAGCCTTCATCTCCTTTTTTTTAAATGTCAAAATTAAGTGCTGATTAAATTGCAGTATCTAATGGCTGCCTTGGTTATTTGCAAAGTTCTTTTCAAATAGATTAATTAAAATAATATAACTTAAAATATGATCTAGAAGTTGATTTAATTATAAAATTTCATGTCCCTTTTAAAAACAAGTAGTATATGATTTAATGCAATTATCATATCTATTTGCCTGCAAGCATTTCATTTCAAATTAATCCTTAGACCTGATAGCTATTATTTTCCCTGTTGTTTCAGAAAACCAGAAAGATACGAAGTAGTGTATTTTATTGAATTTCTTGTTACTCCATCTGGCTTTCAAGCTTCCTGATGCACTAATGAAGGTCAAGGAGTTTTAGAGTGAAATGCAATCCCTTCACCTGGAGTACAGAACCTGCTAGTACAATAATAACAACAGAAAATATCACTTCCTTTCTAGAGAATACTGGATTGCTTCATAGCTCAAGATCAGAACAAGGATGCTGAAAAATAGAAATGCCTCTTTGAGTGGGTTCTGGTACTTGAGATTCTAGTGGCTGGTACCTGATGGCTAAAGCTTATTGTTATTTTACTCAGGAGGAACAAAATGATCATAGCAATAGTTAAATGCTGACAGTAAAAATAAAAATAGTTAAATGTCTTTCTGCTGTGGTCCAATTCTAGCACAGGGAGCTTAAAATTACCTCTGGTACAATAAAAACCAGATGTAACATGAATTCAAGATGAGTATTTATGCACGTCCTAACTTTAGGCTTGCATAAGCATTCAGTGGGATTGCTCAAGTGCCTGAAGAATAGAAATATGTTTGCTTTAATGACCTGATGGAGCAAAGCAGCATTGCCATCTCTTTTATAGGATTTATTCTCAGGGTCCTGCCCAGCAGGTCAGTTGTTGCAACTGTGCAGTGCAGACTGAGGTTAGTTCTTCAGTTCCTTGCATCTAGGAAAAAAAGGTTCTGTGGAATATCATACCTACACAACTGTCCCTTAGATTTACAGTAATGAATATTAGTTGAATTTCTTTGCAAGAAAACTTATAGTCATAGATGAGTTAAAGTTCTTTAAAGCAGAAGTTTTTCACTTATTTTTATTGGACAGTGTCATGAAGACACCCTCGAATTTGTAATGTTGCTCCATCAGGTTCATATTTTTCCTGTTTATTTACTTCACTACTTCCACTGGCTACAGTTGATTCACAGCTCAATAACACTTTCCTGTCAGGGGAGCATATATATATAAGTAAAGGGGGAATAAAGAAAACTACAATTGAGTCAAAAGATAATTATTTAGAGAAAAGAAAGAATGTAATTGCAAGAAGTCTCAGAGGTCTGCCTCATGTTAGGACTCAAATTCTGTAATGGCTAGGGAATAACTTATTTTGGTGCTTATCTACTCTATGTTGTGCTTCCCAGCACAGTGCTCATCACTATTGACCTTGCATATGTTTTATAATTGTGATGCTCCTTTTAGGTGTGAAATGAAATCTCCTTCAGGGAGATGGAATGCCTTGCTCATGCTCTGAAATGCAGGTTTCTCACAGTAAAGAGAAAGGACTGATAAACTTTAGAGTGAAGTATCTGAGTCCTCCTTTCTCCAGCTCTGTACAGAGGCTGGGCACACTGTGCTTGCTGGCTACGGGCTCATTTCTCTGTGCTTAGCAAAACCTTAACCAAATCTTCAAATTTTGAAGTTGTACAATAGGCAGACGCTGTTATCCTACTTGAGAAGGAAATTTTCAGTCTTTATTCTAAAGGCTGCTCCTGTAGTTCCCCTAAATTACATAGAGCTACACAAGAATTACAAGTGTATTTATAGTGCACTGAGCTACTATTCTGTCATGTTCACTTATAAGAAAATATCTAAAAAACAGGAAATAAGGGCTTTGAACAGCATCATTATCAGAAATGCTGTTCTGTTCTCCTGACTTTCTTTTGTTGCCTTTCCCTTTGTGGCATTTGCTCTGTACATCCTGGGAACACGATTGTATGATGTCAGAGCAAAGATCCATTTCGCTCAGTAATACCCTGTTTCTTGCACTCTCCAGTAATGGATGCCAGGGAAAGATGGAAGCTGGAGATAAGCAGTGCTGTTCTGCCAGAGGAACCTGGCCTGCAGCATGCCCTGGCTCAGGGCTTTCCTGCACTAATGGTGGCTTTTTAAGATTTAATAGTGTTTAGTGGGAGGTATATCCCTGACTTTGGTGGATCCTGGTGCTCACAGCTGTAAGGATAAAAACCTTCCCAATAGCACAAACTCCCTCTCCATGTCCTTCCTTCCTTACCTCTGCTTTCCTATACTCCTGCTTTTTAGAAAGCATTCCAGTATTTTAGGAAGTTTCCACATCTCTGGGTGTTTATCTTTGGCTCTTCTTACTTTAGGTCAGGAAATTATTCCCTGGCACCTCATGCTGATGAAATCTGTTGTCCCAGGAAATAGGGCCCAGGGGGAAGGCTGTGAAAAATCAAGCCTTTGTATCCCCGCTGAGTGCTTATAAAAGTGAGTGGATAGGATCTTAATAGCTTTTATATACTGACCATCTTGTATGCAGCCTTTGCTTTCACCTTCTGAGCTGGAGAGCTGATGGCAGGAAATATAGCTCTGATTTACTATATTTAATACAGAAGAAGTTATGAAGAAGTTTTCAGAGGGTAAAGCAGTTGCAGAAAAGCTACTGCTTCAGAAGTGTGGGTGCTTATCTATACTAATTAGATACAGAAATGGAGGTGTAAATCTGAAGGGATCAGGATTTGTTCTAGTGCTGTATTGCCCATTTCCATACAACCCAGAAACTGCACTTACACATTTCCCTCAGGCAAATTTTCTATCCTGAGCACACTCACATAATGTAATAAACTGTAGATAAACTTCTGTGATACTGGGTTAAAAGGAACGAGGAGAAATTAGGTCAGATACTGGGAAGAAATTCTTTCCTGTGAGGGTGGTGAGGCCCTGGCACAGGTTGCCCAGAGAAGCTGTGGCTGCCCCATCTCCGGAAGTGTCCAAGGCCAGCTTGGATGGGGCTGGGAACAGCCTGGGATAGTGGAAGGTGTCCCTGCCCAGGGCAGGGGGTGGAACAAGATGAGCTTTAACATGTCTTCCAACCCAAACCATTCTGTGATTCTAATGAGGTGTAATTTTAATGTCTTGTGTAAAATTAAATATCACCTTTTTTTTAGAAATGCTTACGTTTGTATGTTGGCACTTGTATCCTCAAAACTGAAAACAGAAAAATATTTTTAAAAAGATCTTTTTCACACACTAGGGAAAAACCTAAAACTCCAATCCAACTGACTTACCTGAACATAAACTTGCAGGTTTTGATCCTATCAAATATATATTTTTACCTTCTGAAGAATTTTGAATTTGGATTACTCTATTTTTGCAGAAAGGTAATAATGGTTTCCCATTACTTTATTCCCTATATTTTTATCAACACAAACACTACAGCTCTTAACATTTTTATGGAATTCAATGAAATATGCAAGTCTTCTATATACTGGAGTAAAAGACAATGCAGGGTTCATCACTGAGCTTAGGGAAAGAAAAATGTCGCTCTGTGCATACACTTCAGTCCTGATCTTGACAATTTTCAGAAGAATCTAGTGCAATTTATTACTGTTCTTAGTGGTTCTTTAGTAGTGATGGTCTAATTTCAGTATTGTGAAATTTTAGGATTTATTTTTCAAGCAAGCTGGAACTTGCAGCTCCCATTAGACTTATGATGATATTCCCACACTGAAATGGTTCTGTTTCGGGCTGGGGGGAGAAGGAGAAGAGGAGGAAGCTGCTCAAAAGGTTTGGTCAAGAACCCCAAGTAACTAGTTAGATGTATTTATATTGATGTGTTTTGGGACTTAATGAATAAATTTAATCCACTCTGTTTCAGATGAGAGGATGAATATCCTGCTGTCCTCACCCAGCACACGCCAGTAGGTTTACCTGGTGATGAGCAGAACCTGAAGGAACTGACATTGTAAATCTTGAAGACCTGTAATTGCTAATAAAAAGGTAAACCACAGTTTTGCCATAGATAAGCTTTATATACTTTGTCTCAAAATGTGGGGATTTTCTGGGTGTTGTCTGTTTGTGGTTTTTGTTGTTTTCTGATTTTAAGGAAAAGTTTTACGGTTAAGTAGAACTAAAAGACCAGCAAGTTGTGATTTTTATTTTTTTAACATATATTCCCTTCCCAAATCAGTATTTAAATTCCAGGTGCCACATGCTCCTTAAGCAGATCTTCTAGAACAGAAATTGCATGCCGTGAAGGAGTTTTAACTTTCCAGAAGCTTTTGGAGTGGTCCCCATAGTTGCCCCAAAAAAATCCATCCACCTTCTTTCTCCCCAGGAGACAACTGTATTTCACTGTTTGGATTATTGGGTAACAACACAGGAAAGCTGTACATATTATAAAGAGACAGAAAATCTGTGTATTAAAAAAAATCACCTCTCTGAATTTTACAATAGTTCTCAAATAACTTCACACAAGCTGATCTGTAAAATAAAGAAAGAGGAAGAATTGGATAATGCTTCCAGAGAGCAGCTTTGTTATGCTGGTGTTACCATACCTTTCGCTGTAGTTTCACTGAAAATGGCCATGCAGTCTGTCCTTGTCCCTAAAGGAAATGGCAGAGCTAAAATGGGTGGGAGGAGAGTCACAGTAGTGTGATACTGGCAGTGGAATCAGCTGCCTCTGCTAAAACACAGGACATTTGTGTATTGCTCACCAGGATCAAAGTATCATTTTTTAGTATTAAAACTCTTATCTAAATTTATGCAGGACAGTAAAAATAAATAATAAATAAATAAATAATATGCTAAACTACACACAGCATTGTACAAAGCATCTCAATTTCCAGTAACAGCTTTAAAATGCCCCTATTAATCCCATAATTGCAAATGGCTTCTATTTGGTTTTAGTATAAAAACTATCAAAAAGCTAGTGAAGCAAACAAGCTGGTGAGGTAGTTGGTTCATGGAGAAGGTTCAAGGTAAGGACGGATTCGCTCCAACTCTCCCCCTGAGAATCCCTCTGCCCACTAAAGGAGGTTAACAGCTCCCTGTCGTACCTTGGCCTGATGGCAGAGTGCTTGTGCAAAGCACAGTGTTGGCGATGTTGTTTTTCCATAGTCTGAGTGCATCTGACCCTACAGCTGTTCCTTGTGGTGATGTTCCTTTGGTCTGCAGACTGCAGAGCCACACCCAAGGGAAATTCCCTCCATCTTTCTTGTTGAATGTATGTATCTTCAGGAATGCCAGACCTGTGAGACTGAAAAAAAAGAGCAAAGAAGAAAGTATCTACTTTGTGGCTTAACTGGTAGAAAATACTCCTAAAAGAAAGGCGGAAGTTTTGGGAAACTTCTCTTGTTAATATGGTTTTATTCCACTGGGTGTAATGGTTTTGAGGACATCAGGTTACTCATCTTTTAGGTTTATTGGGCTTTTTTCCTTCAAATAAAATGAAAATAACTCATCTTGTGCTTCACTGTGATCTTCAGCCTTGTCTCACAAATCATTGTTCAGGGTGTGAATTCCAGTGATGAATTCCTGGATTTATTTGGGCAAATGCCATACTTAGCACTGTAGTCACTACCAGAGCAGGGGTTTAAGCACTGGGTGCTTCTCGGGTGAAATACCTGTGATAATGCAAATATCTCTGTTGGGTATGGCAGGAAAGGTTTCCTCAATAAATGGATCTCTGGCAATGTGGTGTAAACTTTAATCTCTTCGGTGTACCAATAGCAAATAGTAACAGCAGCTTTTAATACCTTTTAGTAATTTCCCAAGGAATAAATGAAATGCTTGATTTCTGTGGTTAAATTAAGACTGGTAGATAGAGACATTGTTTCTTGATTCTTCATTATCTTGATATGTTTGATATTAAAGCACTTTGTTTGAAAAATCTATTTTTATTCATGCATAGATTCAAAAAACTTAGAAACTGAAACATTATTCTCCCTCTGAGAAAATTATTCTTACTGTCATTAGTCTCTTATTGTAAGAATAATAGGGAATATTTTTAGAAAAAGAAAGCAGAGAAAATATACATTCCAGAAAGTACTTTGAAAAAGACCATTGTCTTTTCAGATCCGAGTGCTTAATATTATTGTTGTGTTTTCAACTCCGGACCCTGAATTTATCACTTTCTGCCTCATCCCAGAGGACCTGACTTCGTTCAGTGAGCAGGAGGGATGTTTCTGAGGTTGGCATATCTTTTGTTCTTGAAAACTTTTGTGTATGTCTACTTTCTCTTATTATGGATGGAAAATGAAGTTTAATATTTAAACATTTTAATATACAAATGTTAACATCTCTACTTCAAAAAAAATATTAGGAAATAATGAATAAATTAATAGCTGTAGGAGGACCTCCAGGAAGGCTAAAGGTGCCAACATTACATTCTCAGGGTGTCTTGAGTTCTTCTGTGCAGTTGTGTGCAGGTATTTAAAGTGCAGAGATATTTAAAGTAGTGACATCAAGTTCTCTGTTAAGGAATCAAGTAATGCAATTAACATTATCCACAGATTGCTCTTATATACAGGAAACCATCTGTAAGAGCATTTTTGCTGCAGTGTATCATTTGGTATTTAAAATGCTATGAAAATTTAAGTGTGGGACTTGCAGATTATACCTATAAATGATATCTGTCAGTGTCCCTCATGAGTGGTTCTGTCTCAGTGCAGAAATATGAGTGTATTTAAAAGGACTCAGAAATTCTGAATTTCCTTACCTTTTATTATTTGAAATGAAGAAAATGGTAATTGTGCTTGCAGTTCACACCTTTGCCTTTCTTGCTTCTTTGAGTGGATTGAGAGCAAAGAGGGAATATAAGCATCCTACCTTTTCATAAACATGTCAAAGGAAAGAGTAACCTAAAAGGGTGTTTTACAATCATAAAAATCTGCAGTAACTGCAAAAAAATTGTATCCCTCACTGAAAATGTCAGAGAAAGATTACCCTAAAACAGCAACAGCTGATAGGTTGCCATTGGCATTTGATAGCTTAATGAAGGAACAGGAAACAGAGTAATTTGAGCCACTGTGATCCTCCATTGCATCTTTCTTGCTGAACTTGAGGCAGTGAGCAATTTCTAACACCTTTTCATGCTGGGGCGTGTTCTAGGAGAGACAGGCTCTGTTGGAGGCTGTGGTGGTAGGCTGGTAAAACTTGGTGAAGCTCTGCTCTGCTCACCCAAAGGGATGCTGATGGTTGGCCATAACCCTGCCCCGTGCCTTGCAGACCCACTATGGGAGCTCCTAGGACAATACTTGGCAGTGGAAATACTTTCCTGATTTGTCACAAGGGTAGTGAAGAGGATAAAGTAGATTTGGGCTGCTTTTAGGTGTACTGGATCATTTCAGGTTTGATGGCCTTGGGAAATAATTCACCCAAAGTATATCTTCACCACATTTAGAACAAGATTCTTGGATACTACTGCAATGATCATTTAGAAAGGAAGCTTCTTTTTTACTTGCTAGGAGTGAACCAGCCTATTGCAGTCACTGCTTGCCCACTCTAACCCAAGAGCCACTCAAGTGCTCTGTGGGACTGTTCTTCATTTCAGTGGTCGTGTTGTGCTGAAATTTAGAAAATTGTTCAACTGAAGTGTCTGCTTCCAAACACTCCCACTGCTGATTGCACCATTTGATATCACCATTACTTTTGGAACCAGAGTTCCAAGCAGGGCCAAGACGTAACCTGCGATGTAAAATCGTGTCTAAGCCTGGGGTGCATCAGAATAAATTCCCAGAAAGCATGGGAACTGGGAGCTGGATGTGTTAGCATCCCCTGTCTTACTGACATCCCCAGTCTCTTACTGAAGAGTCTTGCCTCTCTACAAATTGCTTTAAAGTTTTGGGAATTGCTGCTGTTATACCTGAGAGGACAGGGTGGTCCTTTCTTAACAGACTTTAGTTTTCTAAAAGCCTCTGTTTAGTTATAAATATTTTAATGATAAAGTATTTTTTAAGATAGAAGAAAGATAGTTGATGGATATTTTCCACATTTTAGCTGCTTGCTCCCCCCTTCCCCTTGCTTTTCCTTGTAGTGAGGCTCATCAGCTTCCTGGCTGTATAGTAGCAGTATATAGATTTTGGGTTTATTCCATCTTTTTTCTTTTTTTTCCTTTTTCTCCGGAGACACTTGGAAAGTACACGTTAATAGTGTTGGGCTGAACTTTGCTGTCATGGTATTTGCAGTTAGATCCCTGGGGCAGGGGAGTGGAGGGGAATGAGCCACTGCCCAGGGCATGTTCTCTGCAGGTGTGTTTTACAACTGGCTTAAGTCTTTCGGCAAGAGAGTAGAAAAGAATAAGTAAAGAACCACCAGCTACTGCGGCAGTAAATTTTCAGACAAGGTGGCTTAGCAGATCTGTCGTGAGTCAAGGCAGTGCAGCGGTGCTGTCAGCCGAGTGCCTGTTCTGCAGGACCTGTGTGGTCTGAACAGAAATACAACTCAGAAACCTGTATCTAACAAGGTCAGTGGAGCTGGGAAGCAGTGATTTAAGTAGGAGACATTCTTGTGCCTGAACACCAAAGAGAGCAGCAAAGCCAAAGCTCCTAGGGACAATTGGGTGGAAAAAGCACAGGAGGCAGGAAAGAGCAGTGTCATCACACCAGGGATGGCTGACCTCTTTCAGGGTCAGCTGGAATAATCTGGCAGTGTGACAGAAGAGATGCTGTGTGTGAGTGATGCTGTTGGGAAAGCTGTGCCGGCAGCAGGGCCAGCCAAGGACAGTGCTGATGGAAGGGGATGGGGAGCGGGTTCAGGGGCACAGCAGAGGATGAGAAGGTGGTGAGAGCACTCCTGTGCACTGATGGCTGAACTTTGAGCTGTCAGAGCAGGCAGGTCATGGAAAACAGGGCAGGCTTTGCTGGTGTGGAGGGTTTATGAGTTTTTTTCCTTGCAGAGAAATTAGGAACTGCTCTGAGGGATTTGATCCAGGGAGGCATTGCAACGGTAGCAACGTTCGTGCTGATGGATCAGGTGTGGGTTAGATCTGGCAAATCCACTCAGATCCAGTGCAGCTTCTGCCCTCGAGCATCATTGAGACACTCCTGACAAAGCACCAAAACAAGGAGCCAAGGTAGTGGCAAAACTTCTGAAGTGCTAGACCGTCTTAAGTCTCCAAAGTTTTGTAAGAAATCTTGTGAGGACCTTCTTCAGTCTCTTTTGCTTCCAGCTGTGCCCACAAATACCCCGAGCTGTCCCCCTCCAGGATATTCTACATCCCATAGCTCCAGTCCCCATCAGAGCTGAAATACAGAAGTACCCAGAAGTATACAGAAGTTTGTGTGCTATAAAAATTCAGTGTACACATTCAACAAACAACACACACCCAGTTTTTTAAAGACTGTAAAATCTGTTTAAAATAATGAAGAAAACTTCTCTTATTTTCATTTTCCACAGATGAACATTTAGTACAAAATCATTTTTTCAGTATATCAACTGAAACCTGACATGTTTCACTCAGTTATTTAAGGGAATTCAAATATTTAACTGTTCAATGATTTTTGGCTTTTGTCTTTTAAAACTAAACTTCTATTTATAACTTTCAAAAAAAGAAAATAATATGCAGAATTAGTTCTGGACTGCAATTTTACTTTGAGGAACATAAAATGACTCCTAATTTTACACTTAAAAATTTGCCAATAGTTTGCATATTTTTGATCCAGTTAATTATTTGCTGATAATATATTTTGCATTAGGATATAAAAGCATAAATGATAAAGGAAAATATCACTGGAAAATGATACAAAATGTTGATGTAAAAATTAAATAATTGCAGGTTATCAAGTTCTGTCTTTAATTTAAAAGTTACTTTATTTTCTCATTTCTGGAAGGTTAAAACATTCAATGATCTTTTAACTTCTAATGTGGAAGCTCATAATTGTATTATGGAGTTTAGGAAGGTATTACAGAGGTCAGCTGATAAAAATAAATGCAGCACATCAATTTTCTTAGGAAAGTTTATTATTCTTTTGAGTAAAATGACTTTTCTTTTCTGCTCAAATTTTTAAGACCCAATCCCTTTTGGATTAGGATTTAGATTAAAAATCAGTTGGGTTTTTTGGGTTTTTTTTTTCAGGCGGATATACATTGACATTAATTTTGTTATGGTTCACTGCATTTTTGTGATATATTTTCATCAGATAACCCCTGAAAAGTCTGACTACAATAGTTACAGTCCCGCCTTTTCCAACCTAACTGGTATTTTCATAAGTTTCATATACCGTGTTTTCCTGCAAAGCCAAATGTAAGTTTGATAATCCTCACTTCTCTGCACTGCAGTGTTTTGCACAACATCAGTTGATCTTTTATCTCTGCGTTTTCTCATACAAACTTCAAAAGGAAGTCAATGCAAATATGAAAGCAACATGAAAATGCTCCAGAAATCTCTTGTGCTTGCTTAGTGGGATCTGAAAGTTTAATGTGTCTAGGTATAGAATATTTTTCTAGTTCTTGAGATAACATGACACCAGCTGGCACAGAGTTTGATTTTGCGTTTGTGTATACCTGGCAATTGTGGCAGTGGATTTAGTTGCTTTTTGCTTGATGTTTGGACGGGTGGTTTTTTTTTTTGTTGGTTTGATTTCGGTGGCACTGCTATAGTTAAAAATCTAATGGAAAGGAAGTTGAATAATGAATATTAAATCTTTTTTCGTTTTCTTGGCAAAAGTGGTCTCTGTTTCTGATGGTCTGCTTCCCTGGTGATATTTCCTCTCCCTGGATCAGGTCCCATGTTCTGGGCACAGCCGCTGTCAGGGCATCATCCCTCACTTCCCTGGCACTTGCTGTAGGAGTGGGAATGTTTCACCAGCCCAGAGCTGCCTTTAAATCCAGAGTTGTGCAGAAAGTTGTCAAGTGTTGGTCACAGAGAAGCTGTTCTCTAGTGAATACTGCTAGTGGATCAACCCTTGGCTTGCCCAGACAAAAGGGCTGCTGAATTACCAATGGAAAGGTTCTGGATGAGTGCCCTTGTTCCTTCAGGAGTGGGAATAGAGCAGCGATAATTCCTGCAGGGCCAAGGCGGGAGGTGGTGCTGAAAGGGGTCAGCATCCCAAAGGCTGCACACTTCTATGCGTAGGCATTAAATAAGCAGCGAACAGGACAATAAAATCTATAAAGAAGGTGATTTATCAGTGTTGAGGAGAGGTGCCCTTGAAAAACTACACTTGATACATTGCTTGGAGTCTGTTTGTCTTATAACTGCTTGCTTCTCTTGACTTTTCCTTGAGTTTAGCCAGCTGTTTTTCTCTCTGGCACTAATTTTGGCTGGATGTTCAGATGCCTTAGTAACTTTGCCATTTCAAATATTCGTCCCTGTACCACTTGTGCTTCATCTCATGCTGTGTAAAAAGCTTTCAGAATGGCTTCCTACAGGTGTTGAATAATTTAGCTGAAAAATGAAACTTGCTGAATGCCACAATCAGTTTTAAGTATATAGAAGAGTTGCTGATAAGAATGACCTTTTCAGAGAAGGACTTTTGAGGAAGGTTCTCTTCCATCCCTACAGCTCGTTAGAGATTTCATTATCCCTTTAAAATTAATAATAAACGTTAAGATTATCTTATTGCTGCAGTAATAATAAGGCTTTATAAAGACTGATAATGTTGTTAACAACAAGATTAATAGAAGAATGAGCACTTGATCATCAAATAAAGAAGTATTTAAAAATAGTTTGGACACCAGCACAACTAAAGTCCTGAACTCCATCTTCTCAGGATTTGGCAACTCAGGCTAATAAAACTGTGGTATGTGCTGTAGGAAACTCAGCATTTCTCCTTAGGCTCTATGTTTCAGGAGGTTTATGATACACCATGGCAAAAATTCACTGTGAGTTAAAGACACAGTTTCTCTGTTCTAATTATTAAAATACTAATTTTAAGGAGGAGGGGGTAAATGGTGTCTTAAAATACAGCTTATAAAGTGTGATGTGGCAATTTTATCATTATGTTTTGAAAGGTTTAGCCAAATGTGACTTGAAACCAACCTTCATTTTAAAAAATTAAAATACTTGAGAGTACAAATAAAAGTCCACAACCTGACATAATTTCTTCTGTTACTTTAGTTTGGAAAGCAGGGGTGCCACCCACCTGTTTTTAATTACATATAGTATTTATTCTTCATAAATGTTCCTGATACATTGCAGGTTTTGTTTTGGGGTTTTTTTTATATCTCACTTATCCATATTTAGAAAGCAGACTTGCAGTTCCTTCAGAGCTGTGCATGACAACAATGCTCATTTCAAAAGCATCTACTTTTAACTCACTTTTGTATAAAGCTTGCTGCTGTGTGCCTCACTTAGGGAATAAAACAGAAATTAATCTGGAGGAGAAGCTATTCATCGTGAACCTGTCAGCTTCCATAGTATCTTACGGATTTTAAAGAGGTATTTTGAGCTACATTATAAAACAAATAATACCCTTCTTCTGAAGGAGGGCAAAGAAAAAAATGTTATTTAAATAGTGCTGTGTTGTCATGAAATATGTGCTTACTCTCAGACAAATCTACTTACTTTTAATAACACCCATGTTTTTATAATAAGCTGCCTTCATGAAATTTCTCTGCAGTCGATGAAGCTCCACTGAGGCCTGTGCTGATGGATGGCATTGTGAGCCCAGAGCCAGTTTTACCGAATTTATCTGCCGGATTCCCACAGCATCCATGCAGTGTGATGAAAGGAGCACCTGGAAAATCCCCTGCTAACTTTCTTTGTTGAAAGGTGGTTTGAGCACCATGTATCCAACTCAGCCTTTAAACTATTGAATGGGCCACTTACCTGTCTGGGCAACAGCTTTTCTGTCAACAGAACAGGGGGGAAAAATGTCAGTGATGATCTTCCCTGTGGATGCTTTGGATCTAGGGATGAAAATCAGAACTGGAAGTGATAGGCATGGAGACATCCTTCTGTAAGTCAGCCTCCCACAGGGGATATACAAATTCTGGCTTTTGCCAGCAGCCATGGAAAATGAATACCCTTAACTAGAAAGCTGAACATGCTCTCTTTTGTCTGGGGTAGGAGCTTGTGTGGAGACAGCTGGACAGTGAGAGCTTACACTGCCACAGCCATATGGTGGCTTTGGGGAGCACACAGCTTTACCTCTCCCCAAGCTGACACAGCCACATGGTGGTATCATGAGGGCATGTAGTGCCAGTGGGGGCAGATCAGATTTAGCTTTTAGATTAATGTTAAATTAAAGATGGTGTGAAATCAGTCAACTGACCCTTGAGTTAGGAAAGGGAAAAGGAGAGCAGATGAGTTTGTTGCCTTGCCGCAGGGAAGGAAGTTGTTGTAACTACAGATGCAATTCTTGGTGTTTCAAGTTTTCCTTTCTGCCTTAATTTTTTTCCTTCAAAGTTTTGTTTTAGTACCTTTTGATTTAGGACTGAGTATAAGCAAATAGTAGCACCTGGAGACAAGTGCAGGTAGGAGCAGCCTCGGCTGAGGGCGCCATTCAAGCAGCTGGGTGTGGGTTAAGTATTTGCCAGGCCATTTTTATAAAGTCTTATCTTCATCTATCAATATAAAGGATGGATAAATGCCCTTGCTGGCTTCATTCTCCTGGGTCACCGTATTTTATTTTACAGTGACTTGTGACGGATAGTTATACGATGAAGAAAGGGAGGTCCTGCTTGTAGCTGTGCTCTTGTCCTGGCAGATGCTCAGAGAGCTCAGGGACAGCAGTGCCAGCTGTGCTGGGAAGGGATCTTTGCTCATGCACCATAATGAACGGGAAGATCTCATTTGTCAGAGTCATTCTGGGTTATTAATTGGGTAATTAATTAATTGGTATGTATTTTCTCCTCTCATTTGCAACCAGAGCTTCTTTCAATGAAGAATTGTGGTGTTACTCCACGGCTTGAGCAGGCTGTTTGTAACCACTGAAGTAAACTATTATCTGCAGCCAAAACAAAGTCTAAATCTCTGTTGAAGCTACACAAGACAATGATATTTCCATGTGCAGTGCATGAGTTACACTGCAGATCTCTGTAGGTAGTTAGGAAGCCAGATGTTCAGAAGTAAGAGAAATATGGTATTTCTTACAACTTTTAAAAACTTTCAGTGCCTTTTCTATTGGCAATTGTGTGATTAACATGAATACAGTCCTGCAATTCATTTTCAAACTGTAATGGCATCCTGGGTTCAGCAGGGACAGAGTTAATTTTCTTCCTAGTAGCCAATACAGTGTGAGCTTTGGATTTAGGATGAGAACAATGTTGATAACAAGGGGATGTTTTAGTTGTTACTGAGCAGTGCTTACACTAAGTCAAGGATTTTTCAGCATTTCAACCCCCCCCACCAGCACAGAGGCTGGGGGGTACAAGAAGCTGGGAGAGGACAGAGCTGAGAAAGCTGACCCTACCTGACCCAAGGGATATCCCAAACCTTGCTGAGTCATGCTCAGCATATAAATTATTGGGAAAGCTGTCCAGGGGCTACTGCTCAGGGACTGGGCATCGGTTAGCTCATGGTGAGCAATTGTTTTCGTTTGCATCACTTGTTTTTCTTGGAATTTTTTGATACTTTTGCTATTTTTCTTTTCATTGCAATTATGATTACTATTAATAATACTAATAATTTTATGTAAGTTATTAAGCTGTTTCTAATTCAACCCACAAGTTTTTTTTATTTTACCTTCCCAAGTCTCTTCCCAGCCCGATGGGGGAAGTGAGTGATTGGCTGTGTGGGGATTTGTTGCTGGCTTGGGTTAAACCATGACAAGTGGGAGCATTGGCCAGTGATCGAGCGTAAAAGGATGGTTGAATCTGCACTGAAATGGATGAGAACACCCACCTGCGGCTGCCAGAGATACAGACACTGCTCCTCTTCAACATTTTCCTCTGAGCTTTGGGCAGCGAATCCTCTCATGCCAGGGACTGCTCTCGCTCAGTTGCGGAGCCCAGTGGAAGCGTTAATGGGATTGTGCCCCTGGTGAGATCTAGCTGGCTCATGGGACTGAGCTGCCAAGTGCCTGTACAGGTTTGTGGGGTAGGCGGCACAAAGTTGGATTGGGAAAAAGAGCTGGAAAACATGGAAAAAGTCCTTAGCACTCCCAGCTCAGGCAGTACACCTACTCAGTACCTTGGGAATGCTCAGGTGTGGCACTGGCCAGCAGTGCTCGTCTCCATTTGAATCTGGCTGGAAGGACAAACGCTTTTCCTTCCAGTCTGGAGCCTGTTGTCACTACTGGGTGCTTGTGCTGGCATTAAACCCTGCTGCTGTAACATGGGACGTGGCTCAGAGGGTTTGCACAGAAGGCACGTGGCTTGGGAGCTAATTCCAACACTGTTACATCCCTTTCTTGAAATCAAGATTTATCTTTCTTAAGAGAGCTCCAAAGCCTGGATGTGGCTGACCTTCCAGTGACAGCATCTGAGAAGTAAAAGGTTTCTTGGCGTTTCCTTTTGCAGAAACTTCCCCTCCAGCAGTTTCTCTCCTTTCAGCACTCTCTGTCCTGAAGTCCAGTCCCTTTCCACCCTGACCTTCCTTGTGAGCCTGGAGCTACAGCTCTGGAGAGCCCCATGTGCTTGCATGATGGGAAGTTCTTTTTCTCTCTTATCTTAAATGGTCATAAGACCAAACTCAATCTGGTATTAAAGAAGTGATGTCAAATAAATTCAGATGAATATTGAAAGACAGTTGCTTTGTCCATGTGCCTGCTATTTTTATTGCTTCCTTTACTACAATAGATGAAGCTAGTAACTAAAGAACCTATTGCTTATATTTTAGCTCTAAGACTCTGGCTGTTGAATGTCTCATAGAAATTTTACAACACAATTGAAAAAAGATACAGTTCTCTTAATAAGAATTTTAGAGACAGTTGCATCTCTAATGTGTCTGTCTTTCAGGCTGCTGCTTAATATCACATAAATCAAGGAGCATTATGAGAGTGACAGTAATATCATGGGAGGGACTATGTGCCCAAGTTGTTAGCATACAGTATTAGAAATAGATTAATCTGATTAAATTTTAATATAAAATAAATTGCATTTGCAGTTTATTAAGATTCTCTTCCTGGGCTAATACTCTTCATCTGTAGCATCCTTCATAACTGATCTTTATGCACAGCTTTATTTAATCAACAACATGGCCAACTGGAAGAAAAGAAATGGAAAAGTATCCGTGATTGTAACTGTGTATCTCTGAATATTATTTTCATAGATTTATTTGCTCATTTTTTCTGCTTAGATCTAATGCCCTTGACCTCCTGAATTCAGTTTTCACAACATATGTGATCTTTGAATCATCAATGTGAGTAACAGAGCATCACCTTGAGCTAGGAAAATGCAAAACAAGTAAAAAGGCATCAGCTGGTCCCAATCTGGCCATCCTGCACTACACATTTTCCCACACTAGGGACATGGGGGTTTGTAAAGATGATGCTTTTTTAGAAGCAGCTTTTCGACCAAGACCCCTCAAGTGTGGCAATGACAGCCCCAGTAAAAAGAACTTCCCAAGTGATTCTCATGTGAAGACTTTTAACCTGGAAATGGCAGACAGTAATTTCTAACCTGTGATCCTTTTGACTGAGGTTCCTGCTGTCTTAACAGGACTTTGGTGGAACACAGGTTTCAAGGTAGGCAAAATCCAGGAACTGTCAACTCGGCATGTGACTAAAGCTGAAACAGAGCTGATGTGCCATGTGGATTTCCTGCTTTCCGCACTGACAAATGCAGGTTCCTCCATAACTGGTAGGGCCATGTAAGTGGATCCTCTGGAAATTCCCCTGCCTACAGTGATCAATGCAACAGAAAATGTTACCATCTCAGCAGCATTGAGATAAGTGGTAAAAGTGAACCAGGCACCACTTCTTTTCCTAGTTGCAATTAGAAAGACTGCACTGTGAGGAAGCGGAGTTTATCTGTTACGGGAATTTTCAGGCAGTTGCAACTATTTAAAAAATATACTTTTGACTTTTAGTTATAGACTGTACAGAGGAAACACTGGTAGGAATGGCTGGATTCAGAGAGTTCCAGTCAGAGCTAAATCTAATTATAAATATTGAAACTCTGTTTCAATACCAGTAAATTAGTTTAGCCAGTAAAGCTAAAATCTATCAATACCTGTTTCTTGAAAAACACAGTCTTTGAAGATTTGTATTGGATAATAGCCTCTTCTTTTTATCATGATCATATTGTTTTTTTCCAGATGCCCATTTTGTCAGCTCCATCACACCCTGTTTATTTTAACTTATCATATCTCAGGTTAAATCTACCACATCAGCTGCAGAGATCACAAACCGTAGTGCCTGAAGCCAGTTGTGAATGCCACTGTTGCAAAGCTGTCACCACTGCTTATCGAGACTGGAGGGAGGGAAAGCTTGCTTCAGATGTGCAGCTCAGACAGTCTAAGTTGTCTTTTTGGCTTTAATCTTTTTAATTTTTCACAGTAAAAACATACAGTAGTCATGATCTCATATTTGAGTAGAAGAAACACGTGAGTGTGTTTCCACTCCATTAAAATAAAGGTATGTATGACATACAGCAGTTGAATATCAATGTGTAGATCAGTCACATTTTTCATGAACTTTAGGTAACAATTTATGTTCAAGACAAAAAAAGCCCATGGCTGCTTGTGTCATCCATCTACATTGAAATTTCATATCTTCAGTATTCTCTTGCAGAGCTTAAAAAAATATTTAATGCTAAAGGTGTAACAGCTACTAAAATTGCCTTCTTGACGTGACTGCAAAAATCCCTGTTTATCTACTACTGGATCATCTATCCATCCAAAACCAGTTTATGCCAGTAAAATTTCATGTGAATATACACTCTTCCTGTTGCTTAAGTGCTTTTCAGTTGGGGTGGTGGAAGGCAGCAGCTCTGTGAGTGCCAGAAACCACATCTCTTTTACTTTCCTTAAATTGGAAAACAAGAAAAGAAATATCTGAGTAACCAAGCAATTCAGAGAAACCTTAATATTGTCTTCAAATACAGTACTAGTTGATAACTTCATACTTTCCTGGTTTTCTTCAGCATTTTGGTTTGGGTTTTTTTAATAGAAATGACCTCCTACAATGAAAGCTGTCCAGCATAAAAATATGAGCCCTGTTTCTATTCAAGAAACACTTGTTTTGGCCTGGTGCTTAACACCTTATTTTTAAAAAAGATAAAACCCTCAAAGAACAACAAAAACAACAAGAAAAAGGATTCTCCAGGTTTACTTGCAGGAAACAGAACAGCCTGACTTGACAACATGGTATCTGACTTTCTTCCTAAAACCAGTGATCAATGTTTTCAGTACAGCTATAAATGTTTGCTAGTGCAGCCCCAATATCTACTTTTGTCAGTTTACTTTTTATGTCTCAGTTTCATTGACTTATGTGAGATAAAAATATCAACTGAGAATGTAAAATTATTTCGTAATAAACACAGAGTACTTGGTCCAGTGTTTATCAGAGTAAAGTTCTCCTTAGAATGGAAACCTACAGCTTTTTCTCTGAGGGATGAAAACTGTTCTGACATACTGAAGCAATCAGTTGAACAGCCATGTAGAAATTGTCCAGATCATTCTCCTCACCCTCTTCCCACCTAAATGTACGTGCTTACCTTGTAAGTCTCTACACATGAAGTTATCAATGATTTTGATAATTTAAAAGGAAGAAAAAGGCAGCCAAATCACTACTGGATCTGTAATTTTATCCCTAGATTCTTGGATTTAATGTGCTCTGCATTTTTTTTCCGTTCTTCAATGCAGAAATATCCTCTCCTCCTTTGTCCTCTGTTTCCATTATTTCACCTGCTTTTTTTTTCCTGAGATCAACATTGTCTTCTTATTGATATTTGAAGCAAATTATTTGTCTTATTTTCACAATGTGATTTAACTTACATCTTATAGGGAGAAAAAAGTTATTCTTTCTTTGACGTCTGTCTTGCCGAAATATTCAGCTAAAGAACCTTTCCCCCCTCTTTTTCCATAAACCACCCATCTCAGTGTGACTCTGTGCTTTTGTTATCTCTGCAAGACATAACTTATGTGACTTCATTCCTCTTCTGGTGACTAATGGTTTCTATTACTAGCTGTTTCTTATTGGTCCCTTATTTCTTTCTTGATGTAGTTATTCAGTTCTGTCTGAAACATCTTTCCCTACCATAAACGAAGCTCTTTGGAGAAGGTGAGGGATGGGAACAGCAGATACCTCCTTCACCTTTACCTCTTCCACAGTCTGAATTCCCAAGTCTGGTTGCCTTTTGTTGACTAAGGTAACTAGCTAAAGACCTACTTTGCTTTTAATGTAGCATCCTAAGCCTCAGTTGTCCCTGACAGAAGGTGCTGCCTCCTGCCCCAGTCCGTGCTGCCACTCCATCCCTCATCAGCTCAAGTCTGGGAGCCTCATGTCTGGTTTCAGTTGCAGTGCACCAAATCCAATCAGTCGCAGTAGATCTAATTAGTTTGCACAAGATGACTGCATGATGTGGTTATATCTTTTTCCTGGTCCCAGGCTGATTAGACCACATGTGGATTTTGTTGTCTTGGAGTTCAGGGCACTCTCTGCACCAGTTCTTAATAAACAGAAGTATTTAAGGACTAAGTGCTGCTGTTTAAATTCTTGTCAGTATTTCATTTTTATTGTAAGTCTGTCTAACAAAGACACTCATTACTTCTGCAAATGGAAGCAGCCATGAATTTGTCTGAGGGATCTGTGCAGATCCATCCAGTGCAGCCTGTAACTGCAGCAGAAACCGAGCCTTGACAGCGAGGCATGAATGCTTGAATAAGAATAGGAAGTCTGTGGGGAAGGATCAGTAAAATACTGATTTAATTAGTACTGCTAATTTCTTAAACAAGCATGCAAACTTTTTAATGAAAAAGAGTACAGCTTTTCAGACTTCTCTTGGTACAGGCTGAATAAGACCAAACTACTGGCATTCCCAGTATTATCATTTATCTGCAGAACACATGAACTAATGGTTTGAAAGCAAACAAGGTGTTGGGTACTACAGAAAAAGAGTGGTCTGAAGATGAGCTTTTTAAGATCAAAAAATATAAAGAATTTTCACGAAGTCAATTAATTATAAATAATGAAGTGTGTTTTCAAGAAATGCTTTACTGTATTTGTTGATGCTGTGGTTATTGACAGCCTTGGTAATGCAATTAGGCAGCCAGTGAAGCACTGAAACTGAACAATCAAGTGAAGTCACATTAAAAACCAGAATAAACAGCCCACATGGTTTTTACCTATGGTTCATTCTGTGGATTGTGGCAATGCTAAGCAGATATGGGTCATTATTGGAGAGCTGAAGAGATTATGTTCCAACTTTAAATTTGCAGGTCAGCTCAATTATGACTGTGAAGCCAATAGGAACTCTTAAGCCCTACTTAAGCCAAAAGGGTAACATGAAGTCCTGACAGGGATAAAAGCAGGACTGTATTGGAGTTGGTTGACAGGTGTAGCTTTGTCCTGCCCTAGTTAGATTGTTCACATATTATTGTTAAACTTAATATTTGACATTAATCAGGTTTCTTGCATTCAAAATTAATATATGATTTTTGAGGGTTGATTGTAATGTGACCCAAGAAAATTTATGTGGGAAATAAATATAGCTCAGGACAAATTTATTTTTAAACTTGAACGAATACTCCCTTCCCTTTCCCTATTAAAATTACTTTTGTCAATTCTTCAGCTGTATTCATCCATTAATCAGAGTATCCAAAGAATTCGTTATTATACAAGACCATGGAGACTCTGAGAAAAGTACTCTATGAATTTCACTGTTACATTACACTCTATCTACTAAGGGTTTTTTTTGCTAGTGTTCTTGATTTGCCGATGTCTTTATTGGTTATTTAGTGAACAGGAAAAAGGATATTGTCATCTGAAAAATTCCACTCATTTTATTTCTTTACAGTCTACCACATTAGACAAAATGCTTTCCATCTAAAAATGACCCAACATAATTAGAAACTGAGAAAGCTTTATTTTTTTTCCAGGAAATAAAAGCTTGGCATTTTTTAGTGTTATATCTTTAAAAACAATCTGCTCTCTCTGCATAGCTGTGTTCTTCAGTTTAGCTACACTTGATGTGTTGTCATTCATTTTTCAAAGTTTGCAAATAGCAAGCGGTCTCCTTGAAGTATCTGGCTTAGTGGAGACAGATATTTATCACCTGACATGACACATGAAAAACCCCATGGAAGTACATTGACTGAGGCTGCTTTGCGAAGTAGCTTGCTGGCTCTTCCATCGAAAGTGCAGGAAGGAGATGTTATCAAGTTTTTCCATGGAATAACTCATTAATAAAATATGTCTTAAAAGGAATGAGCCCTTCAGTGTCTTCGTAAAGGAACAACTGTAACTATTTGGGAAAGGGGCATGACAGTATTATTGTTGTTTCTAAGGTCTGTTGCTTGCTAAGGATCTTGACAATTCTAATTTATTTCTGTTCTCTGGAGCATATTCCTTGAGCCAGCAAGACAAGCAGGTGAAGCTCTGGTTTCCTGCAGGATGAACGATTATGTTAAAACATTTTGATTCTTTGTCACTTGTCACCCACATATCACATTCTGCAGATGTATGGGAACAAACTAGGGAAGAATTAGGCAATCTTTCATCATTTACAAGCAATGTGATGCTACTCTGCTGTAAGTGCTGGCAGAGAACTGACAGCTTTGAATTGAAGCACCACCCAGGGAGACCTTAGTGCTCTCTTCACTGTTATTAAAACAGGAATATCAAATGCAGTCCTTGATTTCCTGACCTTGAGGGGCTTGGGGATGCTGGGCTTAGCCCAGCAGTGATGGGACAGCAGCTGGTGATCTCCTGGGCTGCTGCAGAAGTGATGTTCCAGAGGTACAGTGCTGTGGATGGTCCTAATGGATAGACTGGAGCAGGCAGACACAGCCTGAATGGTCAGTGCATTCACCAGAGTTGTTGGGTATTGCTTGTCTTAGAGTGCAAAATCAACATTTCTACGTGAAAAATATGTAAGGAGGTGTTGTCCTTGGCTGAGTTATTTAGAAGGGACCTGTCGTCTTAGTAGGAGGGCAGACCTTTTCCTTGTTTTCCTTTTTCCTGGTCCATGACTATTTTTTTCTTAGTCTTAGGCTCAAAGGGAAGTTGGGAGATAAAGGCAGCTCTTAAGTATTGAAGAAGTGGGTTTTCTCCCTTCCACATTACTGTAATTTCCTTCTGCTGAAGCCAGTGGGGATTTCTTGGAGTTATTCCCATGCTGAGAACCTTTCCCATGTATCCTATGCCATCTCTATCTTCTAAGTAAGAAAAAAAGAAAACAATCTATGTTTCTCCTCAGAATGTTTTACTGCCCATTTTCTTTCTTTTAATGTTCCCACTTTAAACCTTTATTGGCTGAGCAGTATGACCTTAGTTTTTCAGTGAATTTAAATGATGTGATCCCATTAGATTTTGTGATGGTAATTTGAATTTTTATTTTACAGTGTAGATAATCTAAATGTTAAAGGTGGTGTGGGTTTTTTTAAAAGTAGGAATGTGAAATGAGTCAAACTGAAGGGTTTTCCTTAAGAAGAAGGTCTGCCTAAGTGCAAACCAGATAAATATGTAACTGCAAGAAGACTGAAATCTATTATAGAGGATGTCAAAGTGATTAAAGTAATCTTGGAAGTTATTAGCAAAATCATCATTACAAATATGATATTTTAATTTTAATTTGACCTATTTAAGTCTTGCATTAAAAAGGTTACACAATGCAAAAATAGGCAAGATATGTCTGCTTGTATAGTGTGCTTATTGCCTTCTGCCTTTAAACTTTCCTTCTTCACCAAAACTATAAGATAAAGAAATATGGCAATTCACTCAGTGTTTTGTTGACTTTTGCAAAGCACAGAGGATAGACACCCTCTTCTGTTGGTATCAGAAACTGTTGGGTGTTTCTGGTGCAGCAGAGCAAACACTGAAATTAGAGTAGAATTCTGAAAAACATTGCAAATTTTGTCCTTGTGGATAATGTGTAAACTGCTGTCACTGTTAGCATCAGCTAGTCTGTAACATTGGAGTTGTTTCCTCCAAGAGTGCTTTTTCCTGTTTCTGTTCACATTTTCCTTTTGAATTCCTGATCATGAAAGGCCTTAGAGACATGCATGAAGTATTCAATTTTGGATACACGTCTCCAAGCCCCAGGAAAAAAAAAAGCAAAGTATTGAACAAAAAAAAGCAGTTGAAGATTTTTACATCAATGTATAGGAAAAAGAATGTGGGCATGTGACAGGGAGAGGGGATTAATAATCTCTTGTTTCTGCAACCCTTGTGTACTCTGTTCTCTGTTAAAAATTCCCCCTGTTTGTTAGCAGGGAAGTTCTGGAGAATACCCTCTCACAGACACGATGCCCAAAAATCTGTGGAAGTATCATACTCGGTGCTGTTCTACCAGCAACTTTGGGAGGAGGTGGATCATAAAGCATCCTATTTTAAAATATAAGGTACTTAGATTCTCAATGGAGTGCAATATTATAGATAAATGTGAATTTTTCCCTGGCATAAATTTTCATTTCTGAATGTGCTGGGATACTACAAAGGAGAGCTTTCACATCTGGAAATGCAATGACATTTAACTCTGCAGGGGGTGGGGAAGGTGAACAAGTAAAGGACACTTAATGTTCTGGGGAACGGGGAATAAATACTTTTGTAGATTTATAGTAACTTTTCTGAGTGTTTTTAGTATAAAGATTATTTGGCTGGATTTTCATCAAGACTGTGAAATATCATAAAGTTATTGAATAGAACATTTCACAATAAGGAATTACTCCCTTTGTTGACCAATGCATTAATATAAAACCATCACAGGGAAGCTGCCCACTGCTGGAACTACTCCCATTATCTCCGTAAAAATGGTGCATAATGTTATTCTCCCTTCATATCAGGATTCAAAACACTGAATAAGCTATGAGAAAAGAATTCAAATATATATTTTTTGTCAGTATAGGAGAAAAGGAGGATACTCAGAAAACATTCTCAGGGAAAGTGATAAGGATGACAGCTGTTATTACAAGTGCAATTGAATTTGCATCAGTATAGTTTGATGCTGCATTTTCCCCTCCCCTGACTTTGACAGAAGAAGAAGCTGGGATGTGCTCAGTACTGCACCAAAGATGCTTGGCAAAGCAACAACAGCCAGCAGTGTTACTGGTTATAAAACTGCCCCAGCCACAGTGGTTTTAACTCTTACTTGTCTATCCTGAGCACTGAACCCACTTTCTGAAGTGGAAGATACAGAAATACTTCAGTTAAAATTGTTATGTTCTCAATACCAGCACAACAGAGGCAGAGAGACCTAAAGCCTTTTGGAAAAAAACCCTGGCTCCCTCAGAAGGGACGGATGCTGAAAAAGGTGCTCTGGCCTCTGGACTGCTGCTCTGGAGCATCAGTGGGGCTCAGATTTAGTTACATTTTCAGAACTCTGCGTGGGAGGTCGTGTTGTGCTGGGGCTCTGTTGTGTCTGTGCTCTCTGTCCTCGGTTCATGATGATAATGTTGACTAAACTCCAGTGCTTCTCCTCTGCTTCAGCTGCCACTTAGAGAACTCAGTCAAAAATGTCCTGTAGATCTTGACTAGCATCCTCAAACCTGGGAACTGAGGCTCAGAACTGAGTACTTGGCTCTTCTTACTTGCTTTGTGACTGTAAGGATATTCCAAGCCAGTTTGAATGGATCCTTATGAAGTGCTTCCTAATATGTGGAAATCTCGGGTTCTTTGACCTTGTTTTTCCTTGTGTAAAATGATACTGAAAGATGTGGTCCCAGATGTTGGCGTAGCTCTGTTGATGGCAAATTTGCAGGGACAGGAAGAAGCCAAAATTTTATTTAACTTCTGTGGTAATGGTGCAGGAACCTTGGGTGTTGGCTGGACCTCCTCACCACGTGGAACCACATGAAATAGAAATTTTATTTCTCCACTTTTACTGTATTTCAGGAGGAAACGGTCATCTTTTGGGTACAGTTCATGCTGTATAGCTTCTACCACTTTTTTTCCTGTACCACGAATGCATTTATTTCTTTAGGCAAAGTTCATGGAAGGCTGTCTTCATAGAATATGTAAATCTTCCCAAAATTTCAGAGACAATTCTCATCATCTAACAAAGTTCTTCAAGGACATAGCTGAACTTAATCTGCTCTTGGCTTGTCATTCTTTAACCATTAAAAACCACAACTGCTTTCACTGCTGCAAGGATTACCTGTTGTATATAGAGACATAAGCAAATACCTCAAGACAGAATAAATGCTACAATTTTGGTCATCTTTCCTACCTATATACTTGCTAAACTACAAACATTTTTAAAGTAGATATGTGCATCTATCCCCCGACAATGAATTGACTTAACAATTTTGTTACTGAAGTATCTCAAGTTTACAGCATGCGATAATTATGTTTGAGTCTCTAGGAAAATGGATTTATAGTAATATGGGAAAATTTGGTTATCAAGCAGAAGATCAGAAGACTCTTGCTAACACAAAGTCACTGACAACTTGGCAATGTCTTGGAGTAGAAAACTGGGAGAAACATAAATACTAGACCAAAAGAAAAATTCCGAAAATGTTTATGAATAATATAGTTTCTGAAATTTCCTGAAATGTTCTTGCAAGTGAAGAAGCTGGTTGTGTAATGCATCGAGTTACTCCTGGGTTTATTTTTCCATTTCTGAGGCTATAGGCACAGGCAGGACTCTGTCAGTGGGAATAACAAGAGGGCAAGAGGTGCAAGTAATTTCACATCCTAAAATTGAGGAGATGCATTGTCTAGCCAGTATGCTGGTGTCAAGTGAGATTACCCTGCTCCTAGACCATTCCAGAGAGATGGCTGTCTTCTCCAATTTAAAAATCTAATAGAAGGGATTATTCCATAACCTCCGAATAACCTTTTCCAGAGTATGTCAGTGGACGCGAAGGGGTACACAGCACACATTTTCATCACTGTAAGGGTCTATCTGTTATTTTCTGGTGTCCTCTGAATTAAAAAGTTGCAGGCATTTAGATATTCCCTTTCTGCCTCTTATCTTACACACTTGATGTGTGTCATTGTCTCATATTCCTTGTTGGTGGTAACAAAGTTGTCATGGGAATATTGACTTGAAAAAATTAGCACTTGCCTTTGGTGATAGAAATATCTGGATGTTAACATTTCTGTCCTTATCTTATGCTATGAAATTTATATGTCTACAGTAATTAATTCAATTACCAGTTAAAAAATGTGATCGTTTCTATTACAGCTCAGCATTGCATTTCTCTGGCTAGGAAATGCTTCAGAGAAGTTAATTGGTTGAATGTTTTACAGTCTGATCACTTAAACTGACATTGGTTGAGTATGGCATCAGTGGAGAAAATGTTGGTATGTGCATCTTCAAGGAAAGCATTAAGGTTTTTCTCTATATCATCTTAATCTGATTGTAGTTTTACCTCAGTCTGAGACTTTACATCTACATCAACTCCACTTCCATTATAAATTGCTTTCCCCAAAATATTCCATGTCTTTTCATCTTTTTACATTGTACCAGTCCTTGTTTTCTTCCTGGATTTAATGACAAGCCTCATTTTTAGAAGATGGTAATAAAATGGCAGCATCTGTCTCCTCCCAGCCTCGTGGAGCATTTGTGCTGGCAGCACTCAAGTTGCCGCAGAGCAGTCGCTTGTTTGGGCTGCTGAA
The DNA here is from genome assembly GCA_013399875.1 of Gymnorhina tibicen. Lineage (NCBI taxonomy): Eukaryota > Metazoa > Chordata > Aves > Passeriformes > Artamidae > Gymnorhina > Gymnorhina tibicen. Next base: position 653,725 of record VXAZ01006790.1, read on the forward strand.
GGCTGCCCAGACCACCATGGCAATCTCCACTCTTCATTTTCTGTGTCAGACTCATTAAAGCTCTAAGAGAAAAAGAGAAATTAATCACTTTGAAGATGGGAAAGCAAAAAAACCTTGGACCTTAAAAGAGCACAATGATAAACTGTGACATTGTTGCATGGAAAACTCTTGAGAAAGGGACAGGAAAAAAAGGAAAATATTTAATTCTTGAGTCTGATTGAAATCAGACCTGTTGGAAAACACCATCTTTTTTGAGGAATGGGTGAAATCTGGGGAACGTTCAGGGAACAGAGGCATTTTGTTCCATTGAACTCTTTCTTAAATCTGGACTGGTATCTGTGATAGTTCTCCATTTTGTTTTCTGATCCCCAAACTTCACTGAAAAAAAAGATTAATGATTTGTTTAAAACAAGCTGTCTATATTTAAAAAAACCCAACTGTGGACCGTATTTGCTGCTGAGGGCTAAAGAAATCTTTCAGACACCTTTGGGAGTAGTTTCCCATTTCAGTCCACAAATACAGTTTCTTTCCGCTTGCATGGCTTGCTCCGAAAGCCTGGGCTACAGGATCTCAAGCGGAAAACCTCAGTGGTGCGGGCTAGCATTCGGCTGTGACCAGAACTGAGGCTAAATTGCTTTAATTAAAGGCTACTGCAGAGTAAGCTGCCATTAGTATCCATTACTGCAAGATTAAAGTCCATTTATTAGGTTGTTATTGATGGAATTAAGCCGGCTGATCGGGAGCAATTCAGAGCTGAAATAACTGTCATGCAAAGAATGAAACCATTTACTGGTAATATCAGAAAACCTATGGATTGGAATACTAAGATAATTCCACTTTAACTAAAAGTGGACAGCAAAGATCTATTGCAAAGCTCAAACTTGTAATCTGATGTAGTCTTACAGCCCCTGGGGATGGACAGCTGCTCTTGCCAGGTCAGCTGTGGCCGTGGGATGCTCCAGAATCTTACCAGCTCTGCTGGTGCACTGGGGATTGTTTCTGGATCAGCTGTGGCATGCACTTTTCAAGCCACTTCCTTTGCATTAAAATAATTTCCTTGGTCGTGGTGGAGGATGATGTAGAGTCCAGCAAGTTGCTGAAGCAAATGCCAAAACTTTAGAACATAAGTGCCAGCTGGAGCCCCAAGCTGGCTCAGTGGGGGTGCACGAGATGCTTTTCCTCGGATGGAAGATGCCATAGGACACAAAGGAGATGCCAGGAGAATGAGATCTGGGCTCGGTGCCAGCACCACCCAGGCCAGAAGAACAACTCTAATTGGCCTGTCATCCGGTCTGTTCTCTGCTCCTGTTTCCCACTGTGCCATCTGAGGAGACAGAAAATTAGAAACCAGCCCATCCTTTTTTCTTTAATTGTTCTCCCTTATTCTTCAGAGAGGCCGATCCTGGTTTAACTGCAGGTGATCTATAATTAAAATGTCATATTCCACACATTTTTTAAGCCATCTGGCTATGTCTCCAGGACAGAGGAAGGTGGGGTTGGGGGTGGGGAATGAGTGGATATGTTGCCTTGAAGGGCTGTTTTCTGCCCGAGCCTAAATTGGGCCATTTCTTACCTCTGGTGATAAAGGGATGCTGTGTGCTTACAAAGATTTCTGAAAAGCCTTTGCTGGGTCTGTCTGCACTGTGCTGACTTTGGTTAGCAGGACTTCTGGTATGCTTTAGAAAGATAAAATGGAAAAAAAAAAACACCCCAAGAAGTATACTTCCTTTTTACTGTTCACGGTGATTAATGTGAGTGGCTTTTCACAATCCATTTCCAATTAATTTTAGTGAAGGGAGCTCTGCTGGCCTGTATATGAACTAAACTTCATATTAAAAGATTATTGAAGGGATTGCAAGCTAAGGATTGAACACAGGGCTTAAGCTCCAAACTAGCCATCATGTGAGTCACCAAAAACCACAGTTCTTCCTCAGTATGAGTCATCCTAATGACACACTTGGAGCCAGTGGAGCTCAGAGCCTAATCCCCTCTGCCACCAGCCTCAGCCATGCCTGGAAGAAAACAAGGAGAGATCACAGCGTGTAACACGCTTCCAGCTCCCAGGTGATGTAGCTGGAAGGGAAATAAATGGGTATTTCAGTGCTTTCCATTTCAGGGTTGGGACTGGGTGAACAGCAGTCATGCTGCAATCCACCTCAATCCCCTAAAATCAGAGGCACATATTTTCTTTTTGAGAGAAAGAGAAGAAATATTTTGCTCCCCCTTTTTTCAAGCTCCTTTGAATAGCTATGGTACAACTTTATCTCATCGCTAGTATGGCAAATAAAACTCTTAGAGCTTATGAGAATGCAGTTATTTGCTGCCCTTCCTGTTACAGATTTATTATTATTTTCCCTCTTCCCTGAGCTATAATGTCCTCTACAAATATAGTTGATAGTTAAGAGCAAGAAAACATTTTTTGAATTGCATTTTGATAATTATGTCAAAGGAAACCCCATGGATGCTGGGAAGAACAGGAGTTGACAGACAAGCCTTTGCAAGATTAACTGAGAAGCAGAAAGAGGAGGAATGCATTAATCAGCACTGTCTCCTGTATTTTTTTTCTGCTAATGGCCAAGATATGCTATAACTCTAAAATAGCTGATTCATTCTTCCCCTTTCATTCTCAGGATGTGCTAAGAGCTGCAGGATGTGATGCCAAGTGCTGGCTGCTGCCTGTCCTGGAGCCGGAGTGGCTGTGGGGAGCTGTTGGGATGGTGCTGACTTTAATCCAGAAAGAAGTGACAGAAGGGGAAAAGCAGAAAACTTTGGCTTCTGAGGGTGTGTGTGGGCATATGTGGTAGACGAAACCCTTGGGATGGAAAGAATCTGATCTGAGAAGGGATTTCTGTTGGTTGGTTGGGGTTTTTTTCTTTCACCTAAGAGTAGCTTGATTTATGATGCTCTCAGGCCCTCTCTCTTCTCCTTAGTGCCTCATTCCTGGCAAGTGGTGATGGATATTCTTCCCTCCTACATTACCCTTATCACATTTGAGAGTCTTTTATGCAGAGAGATGACTATAGGGTAAAAAAGTGGGAAAACATAAGTGGTATAAAAGTTATATTTGTCTAAGGGAAAACAAATGCTGTTGTTATTTGTTCTTATGCAGCCGGTACCACTTTATTTTCAAGATTTGTGAGAGACAGGGGGAGAACAGGTTGAACTTTCATGGCCCTCAGATACAGCTCAATGGGAGAGAAAGCACATTTGCATCTTCTGGCTGTAGAGGTTTACAGATGATTTGTTGTGATCCATTCACTGAGTGGAAGGAAAAACTGTTAGGTTCAACACAAAATATAGTATATGTGCTTTTGATGCAAATAAAATACAGAAGCTATTGGTCATCACTAAAGACCCCCATTTGAGTTGAATCTTTAGGTGCTTTGCAGCGGGGCAGCGCTTCCACATGCTATCAGCACGGCACTGCATAAACATGGATTTAAGGTATTGGGTTGCTGTGGGCATCTGCATTACCTGAAGTCTTCTTTGGGCAAGCAAAGAGTGAAAAAATAAAGGGATGCTTCTCATATAACGTAGGGTATTTGTGACAGCAGTAGAAATGAGATCTCACAGAGGCTGGGCAATGGTAAGCCTCAGATGTTGGAGAAAACTCTCTCCTGAGAATTTCTTCCCTGATAATTCTGCAGGTGAATCCGTCTTTGTGAAGCATGTAAATTTGGACTTCTGTAGTGAGAAGAAAGGGAATAGGAAGAGGAAATTGTAACTTCTGATGTTAGAGATTGTCTAGTCAAAGCGATCACTATGTAAGCCTTCCTTTGTAGGTTATTACTGAATATTATTCTATTGGAAGTCAAAGAGAGAGTGCCTGTATTAGCAAAGAGAGCCCTGATCAGATGGAGAAAATGAAAATAAAAAGACAGAGAGTAACTATACTGAAATATATAATCCCACAAGTAGAAGAGCATGTTTCACAGAAATTCACCTGCCTGTCAGTCATGCAGTAGCTCAGCTGCTCTTTGGGCCTGAAGAGTTTAGGCTCAGCCTGCCAGTCTGGCCTCTGTCCTGTTATGATAGACAAAAGCTGCACATACTGATCCAATTCACCAGCTGATTCCAGGAACATTATACAGGGATTCATGTATATGGACCTTTATAGCAGCTTTCTGTATTCTAAACCTCTTAAACCATATTTTGGTCTCATTCAGGTTTTCCTGTTAGAAGGAAGGGCTGCAAATCTGTCGGTAAAAGAGCTCCATGTTTCACTAGTTCCTTTTACATTGAAAGGGGGAGGAAGATTTGAATTGAAGGTTTACAAGTCAGGAATTGGGACTTGGATTGTTTCTGCAGCTCCTTTATGTGGCATTAATTCTCGTAAAAAACTGTGTCATCTGACTCCATGCCCTATTTGTACATTTAGATTAATCATTCTGGATGCACATGAATTTTTCTGTGAAATTACTGGAAAAGAATGAAGGCAGATAGGAAAATGAATTGCCTGGAAAAATTGTATGTATGGCTTTGGCTTTTACAGCTGCCATTTTTTAGAGTATTCACCTGGATATGGAACAAAACCAAAAAAAGTGTTTAACACCTCCCCACACTTCTGGTTTCTCATCCTTTCCATCAGATGGCATTTCTCTACTCTAGCAATAGATAGTACGTTCTCTCCTGTGTAATTCCATCCAGACTGTATGAAATTGGTGCAGAGACATTTGCCCCTCCAGCTATCTCTGTTCTCCCCCTAAATACCTCTTGCATGAAAGCACTGTGATGTAGACTTAGTGTGCACAAGTGCTAACCTCTTTTGCAATGTGTAGACCAGCAAGGGATGAAAATAGAGATGCTGTGAGATTGGGAAATAGGTTTGTATGTCCAAAAGAAAGAAGGGAAGAAAGAAGGGAATTACATTAATAGGACATAATGGCATTGTTTATTTTGACATTAGTGTTGTATGACTTTTTAGGTACATGGCAAATTGGCTTTGATTTTTAGCTTTCTTTATGTGTTGTGTTACCCCAACAGCACCGTGTATTGCAAATGCTGCGAACATGTTTGCTTGTAAATACATTTGTAAGTCTTACTGTAATGGCAATTATTGCAATAACACTGAGCTGAATGAAGTGTTGTGTTTAGATGCCCACTGGGATATTGTTCATCCATTCTCCATTAAGTATAACTATTTACTATTAGCAAACTTTCTATACTTGAACATCAGGAGATGATCTTGGAGGAGTTTTCTTTGTTTCTAGGTACTGTGAGGGAGAACAGTGCAAGTTTTACTGTTTATTAAAAACTAAGAGTGGACTACAGAATTTAGTACAATACCTTCCTCTTTACAGTTGTTCTGCTACTTCTAAGTATTGATTGGCAGCCAGTTTAATTTGAAATAGAAAGTAGCCTTGTGATAACTAAGAAGGTTCTTAATTAAAATAACAAAGTACAGAGGAAGTGGCAGCTAGAAACAGCTTATACAGAGGGACCAGGACCATTTACGAATAGGCAAAAGGCAGCCCTGAGCAAGATGTGAACAATAAACTGTCAGGAAGTGGTGAAAGGAAAAGGAGTGGTGAATTTCACCCATTAAATTTCCTTTCAGATGTGTTTGTAACCTATTTGCCTTTCCTTTTCCCTTTCATTTGATTTCAATAGTGCACAAAGAAGCACTTTTCTGTCACTCAGACCTATTGTTCCAGAACCTTGCGGGGTTTAAGTTGATACAGCATTAACTTATGTCATTAGGCTGTACCAGCACTCCCAGCCTGGCACTATTTGCCATTAAAAACACATTTTGTCAGCAGTAACTGTTTTTCTTTAAGAGTGAGGTTCCTGAGTAGATTCTCCTGCTCTTTGGCAAGGCGACCTAAGCTGTGTCGTGGTCCTGATGATATTGCCGTTTGACTCATTTTGTCAGATGAATTCAAAGATTTATTTTCTAGGCAGTGTCCCAGCTTGCATGATTCTGTTTTACTCCTACTTGTGAAAATCAATCACAGGGAACATGGCAGAGGAAATTACCAGCATGAGCAGGGAGTTCCTCAAGCAGCAGCTTATCCCTGTGCCAATCAAAAGGGTTTTGCTCTTTTCCTGCCTGTGTTTGCAGGGGTCCATGTATTCCTTTGGGTATTTTATACCGTGTGGTATAAAACAAGAACTCACCCATAAGAGCTTGACTATGCTTTTTATATGCCTCAGATTCTCTTGTCTATAACTTATTAGTATGATAATCATAATAAGATTCTTTATAAGATTATACATTGCAATCCAGCAATACATTATAAAAGTATTAATACTTTATGCATTCCCTGGAGGTGAAAGTGCTGCAATAGTCACAGACATCTATATATCTGTCCTATATGGGTAAAATATATATGTGTGTGTCTATGTTTCTCAGCTGAACAATGAAGGCTCCTTTCTTGTGGAAACATGCTGTAGTCCTGATTAACTCCAAGAGCAGGAGGCGGCAGCAAATGTATTGCCGTGTGCTTGAGCAAGAGGCTTTTTGTGGGTTGTAGGATGCCAGCACAAACCGTAAGAAATTATATGTCTTTGTGTGTGGCCTACAGGAATATCTGAGCTGGAGGGAGATGGAATAGCAGGGGTGGTGTTTTCAAGCATGTCAAGAGCTTGAATGGAGCTTATCTACATCTAAAGGCTCTGGTTAGAGAGAAGCAAGGATGCTGCACACTCTGTTCCAGAGCCACAAGTCAGTCCTTGTAAGGTCAGTGCTTAGCAGGGCTTGGAGGAATCCTGTAGTAATTAAGCTGAAATCTTTAGTCGAGTTTGCAGCTGCTGTGTTACTGTTGGCAGAAAGCTCATTTCTGAAAATACAGCAGAGAGAGTTGTTATTGTTGTTGTGGGCAGCAGGCACGACTGAATCCCTAAATAACTGATGCCTGTGCTTAGCTGTCTTCCCACTGCAGTGTATTTCCTAATCTTTGCTGGTTCATTTTTCTTGCCCAACAGTGACACTGCTTGCTTGCTATTTAAATACTGTTATTGGTCAATGGCTGGTACTGACTGCAATTCAAACAAAAACAAATGCTAAGGCCTCTGATTTAATTGCTTTCTGATGTACCACACTCTGTCTGTGAAGCAGGTAGCCTTGTTCGTAGACAACCTCTGGTTTAATCTTGATTTTAAAGCAGTCAACAAAGCTGTCCAGCTCTCCAGTTTCTGATTCTGTTTATTACCAACAGATTTGCATTTATATATCTTGGTTTCAACAAACTCCTTTTTGAGGTTTTAAGGCTTACTCTCCTCAGTTGCTGTACATCGGTGCTCACTGGCTTCATTAGGGCCCCTCGGTGGTGTGCATTTAAGGATGTGAGTGTCCTTTCCAGAAGTATGGCCTCACCATTTTTATGGATCACTAAATTGCAGTGTTGTTGAAGGCAAAACCAGCAACAGCAAAACTATCCCTAGTGTAATATTCAACATGTTGTGGAGCTTTAAAAGAAATGGGAAAAAAATTGGTTTCTGTTAGACTTTACAGGATAAAATGACCCCAAAAACCAAAACCACTCATATCTGGAAACTTCATCAAAATTATGGTGAAACTAAATTGGCAGAGGGAAAGTAAAGGCTGTAGCCAAAGCACTGTAATTTTTTTCAGTGGAAAGATATCTTCTGTTGCTGAGTTGTATCTTGTGTTTTGGGTGGTGATATAGGATACTGATGGACGTCAATAAATGCTGCGTGTTGCTTTCATTAGGTTTTAAATATTGTTTAAAGAACTTGAGAGAATACATGGCTACCAAATGCAAGAGGATTGTTCACTGATAGGATTTGAAAGTGGATTTAAAATCCATAACAGAAATTAACGTATATGCTCTATATGCTTTTTTTTCTACACTAGTTGTGAATGATCTTGCAAAGCTGTGCAAGGACCTCACTATATAATTTAGGGGTTAAATAACTCTCTTATTATTGTTAATCTAATTTCCATTTGAACTTAAGCCCTTTCACCTGCCCATTCCTGGGGGGGGGAATGAAATATATTTACCATAATTGAACTGTAGCTTAATTTCTTTAGTACACAGTACTAAAGTAAGCCAATGATCTCTGGAGAATGTGCTTCTGTTCTAAGAGGCTTATGAACAGAGGAAAGCATTAAATAATAACGCAACTTCCAGATATTTATGACTGCAGTGAGATCACCTGACATTTTGGGCTTTATTTTTTTAATCTGAAATTGAATTAATTCGGGGTCTTTGGTGGTTCTTAAAGTATTCCATGCTTTTTAAAATTATCTATTATCTTTTCTCACCTTGTAGCAAAGAGACTTATATAGTGCTGCACCAAATAAAAGCTATTAGTAAAGTATCTAAAGTGTATGTGATTTTCTAGAGCTGATAAGATTTTGGATAGTAAAGGATTTTCCATAACACACACTGGAATTGTTTTTATTGTACCCACATCAGCATAAATTACCCTTCTTTACCTATAAATCTACATCTGCCTCTCCCTGATGTTGTCACTGGTGTTTCTGATGGTCACTGGTTTTTACATGTTTATATGTCAGAAGGCGGCTGAGGAGCTTTTTTGGGCCGAGATGTTGTGCGCTCATTGTCAGGCTATGGCAGCCACAGAAGAGCCAGCTGGGACCCAAGGGCAGCCCAGGCATCTGAGAGGTTGCTTTTCAGCTTGAGGGCCTTGAGGAGCAGGACAGACCACCTTGGCTGTGTGATGGCAATGCTGGTGCTGTTCACTGGCTGCAACCTGTGGCACTGTCCCAGCACAGCTCCTCCCAGGGATGTTGCTTCTCCCACCACCCAGCAAGGGCTGGGAACTCAAGCACCTCCTGCAGCCATCCCAGTCACTTTGCGCCACCTCAGGCAACTCTTCACCTGTGAAATGGGGAAAAGTGGTTGTACATAGATCTTGCATATGTAAAAATCCACCTTGTCATGAGATTGCTCCCATGACATTGCACCTTGGTGTGATGCCATTGAACATCTATGTTCTTGCCTCATCAGCGCATCCTTCTGAGCGCGTGGTCTGGCAGAGGCTTTATCGGTGTGTTGCAGATAGAGAAGTGCAGGTGTTAAGGACAGGAGCTGGAGCAGCTGGAGCAGAGGGTGCCTCAGCTCAGCCAGTTGACTTTGTGGAGTTTTTCGACCTTGTGTTTGTGATGTGACTGTGATGGGAGTCCTACTCCTCATCCTACTGAAGGTCTGTGCAGAGCATGTTTGCTCTGAAAACGGCTGGAGGGATTGTAAAAACCAGGGGTGCCACCTTGTATGTATCAGCACGTGCTGCAGAGACATGTGGATGAAGACAGGGCTGTCCTATTCAAGAGCCCAGAATTTCCCTTGCTGTGTAGGGCTGTGCTCCAGGGACCTCTTCCTGAGGCATCAGATGCATAATCATGTCATGTAAACATGACCCAGACAAGCAAAAACTGGGCTTGCTGATCATTAAGCATCTTTATTACTGTATGTCTGAGTAGTGATAAAATCCAAGTGCTCTGTACAGGACCGTATGTCAGAAAAAGGACTGTATGAAGAAAGAAATGCTTTTTAGTTACGGTCATCTTAAAAGCCAAATAATTAAGGTGATGAAAAAGATTGCTTTTACTGTCTACTCTCAGGAAAAGGAGGAAGCAAGATATATAATGTACCCCAAAGGAAAGGAAGACTAGATATAAAGTTGTTTTGGAATAATTTTCACAAAACCTTTTCTGGAAAGGTTTTCGCAAAACCTTTCCCAGGAAAAAACAAATCACAGCTATATTCATAGCCTGGATTTTATTTAGTTCCTCACTATTCCAGCATGACTATAGTTCTGGCTGCTCTATAGCAAAGTTAGGAAATGAGTTAGCTTCAATATTAATATAGTGAGTTACATTCGCAAAGGCAATCAGGAGCTTTACACGGTGTTCCGAGATACCGGAATTCAATTCACAGGATTTGCCAAAGCTCTATTTTTATTTTGTCTTCATCTGATGTTATCAAGGTTGTTCATGTTCCAAAAATGGATGAGTTTAGCAATAGTTAGCAGTTGGTAATAGGAGTCAAGAAGACCGAGGCTTTTAACACATTCAGAATGTTTAATTTCCCCTCCATCTGATGATAATAACTTAACATGTAAAAAGAAAATAACACAAAATTATGTGGATTTAAAAAAGCCTCCCACGCACCTTATGGAATTAAAATACTGTGTGGGCCTGGAACCATGAGTATGTTCACTAAGTATGATCTCCAGAAGCATGTTATATTTGAGAAAAAAATTAAATGAAAAATTAATCGTTGCTGTTTTATCCAAACACTTCATTTTCCTAACATTTTGCTATGCCCATTAGGTAATCACGCCATTTATGTTTAACTAAAATTTTTCCTTAGGGTGGTATCTGTAAAATTTAAATATCTGCTTATTCATTTGGGGCATTTCTATAATTGGAACATAACACTGCAGTAAGTCTTGAAGTATGTCCAAGGAAAGGTCAGGTTTTGCTAAAATTTTTACTTATCCGAAGCTTTTTTTATGCCAAAATATATTTAAGAGTATAGTCAGCTGTGTATTTCTGTAAGGTCGGGTGATTTTGGTTGTGGCATGAGGAGCTGGTTGAAAGTCTGGCTTCCCAGGCAGACTTGGCACAGCACCAAGATGTGCAGTGTGCTTTGCAGAGTCACAGAACAGCCTGACGCAGGAGACATCCCGGAGATAAGTGTGGGAAATCCTATCTGCTTCATCATCCCAATAGATGTGGAGAGCGGGGAAGAAAGAGCCAAACCCTTCTTGGAGATGCTTCTAGGAAGCAGTGTCATAAATATATACTATCAATGCTTTCTGTGAGCTTTCTTTTTTTTTTTTAAGCATGGGGGATGGGACTCAGAAATTGTTAAAATGAGGTAGGATGGCCGTACTCTGTTCAGGAGTACATATGTTATGTGTTTTATTAATAATTAGCCTTTTTTAATTTACTTGACAAAAATCCAAGATGGCCATGGAAAACTGTTCCTTTTAATGGCACTAGTAGTGCTGTAAAACGAGAGCAGCACGTGTTACGGCATGGCATAGCATAGCCACAGTTGGTAATAATCCTGTTCTGACCCTTGTGACAGGTATTTTAGGTTCTAAGAGTTAGATTAGGTTAGAAACATGAGGAGGAGAAACTGCAAAATCTGCAGAGCAGAAAAAAGATGAAGCTGAGGGAGGGAGCCCTCATTTCCTATGGGCACTCGTCTTAAAATGCTGCCCATTTCTCAGCAGAGCAAGTACTCCAAAATCCAGAGCACTGCTTGTCTCCACTATTCCCAGAGGCCCTACACGGATGCTGAACATGCCTGCATTGTTTGTAAATGCTCTTTATAGTGGCCCTGCAGTAAATATATCACAATATGAATAGTATAAAATTTGTGTTAAAATATACTCATTTTCTTGATCAAAAGGGCAACGTTGCTCAAGTGAACCCTTTGGAAATTTGAGTTTGTCTGGAAATAACATTGTAGTTAGTAGAGACTAGAAATAGAATAGAATGTGGGGGATTCAGTAAATATAATTTAGGATACAAGAGTCAGTAAGGGGATGCAGAATGACATGGCAAAGATGTACGTACAAAATACAAATACATACAAACCAGATTTTTCCCATAGTGGTGGTGGCTTTTAGTATAGAACCTTTATGACACAGTTAGACTACAGCCAAGAATCAAATTTCAAAGAAATTTAGCAATCGTTTTTGTAGTACGTATACTTTGACAGGTTTCATTCATAAACCTCATATACTAAGAACATTTTACCAGGTATTATTACAGAAGCACTAAAAAGATACAGTAACTGTGAGGAGGTTTTTGCCAGAAAAAATTTCCTGAAGAAGATATGCACAGCAAACCAGAAATATGCTATTTTTAAAAGGATTTGTATATAGAAAGCATCTTCAGGAAGAAGAGATGGAATGTAATCTTCCTTAGGTATACGCCTGTTAAGATATTTTTATCATGTACTGCAATCTAATGCTAGATCATGTAAGAGGGGCTTTGCACATTCCTTTCTCATTTCTGTTAGGAAATTAAATCCTGATAAGGTTCTATATGATGTCTCTTATCACTCTGTACAGTAGCAATTTAAAGACCAGAAACACATATGGTTTTTCATCTTTATGATCCAATTTTGACCACTGGAGTTTGTTTCCTGCTGCTGTTTTCACAAGGCCAGAATAGGCTTTGTCCAAAATCCACTTCTCTGCTGGCCTTCAGTTTGAGGAATGTTCTGTTAAATCCAAAATACATGTTTGCAATATTGAGCAAAAATTGGCTTCCTGCTAATAAATTAATACAAATAGTATATGGGTTTCTCTCGGCTTTCTTGTTAGTTCCTCATGTGAAGGGTGAGTAAACTGCAGATGAGAAATGATACGAAGACATACTTTGCAAAATGAAGCATCAGTTACAGTCGAAGAATTGACTGTGCTGGAATTTAAGCAATGAGAAGAGCAAATTGTGGGTGTGAGGAGTCTGTGGTACTTATAAAAAGACAGGATGGGCTTGCCAGCCATGAGGGGAGAGTGCAAGGGCAGTCTGGAGTGCCAATGTCAGCCCACACCAGAGAACCTCCATGAGTGGAAAGCTGGAAGGATGAAGTAGCAGTGGCATAGAGGCAGACGTGTGCCCTGCATCCTTATATTCAATCTCATTTTGCGGTGGCACTCCCTGAACGTTATTTTTATTCTCAAAGTACCTCAGTGAGACAATTTTGTTACAGCTCCTGCTTTTCAACCTTTACGGTATTATTCCAAAACTAATCCATGTTTTGCTTTCTGAAAATAACATGGAGGACATAATGGAGATGAATACCCAATCAAAAATCTTAAATTTCTGTCTTCAAGGGTTGATCTTTAAATATACTCTGCCTGCAAGTAGATTTCACTTATGGTCATTTGGATACAAATACACTTTTATAAGAGAATTACTCGCTCTGGAAAGTGAGCAGAGGGAATTTAGAGAAGATGTACAAAAATAACTAGGAAGCTCAAGGAATCAATTTATGTTCGAGCATTAAAGTAATGACAATAAAGCTTTACCAGCAGAAGCTACAGAGACTTCAGTGTCTTGCAGTAGAGTATTTATAAAAAAGGGAGAGAAATGCTTGAAGATTATTTTATTTTATTGTTAGGTCGAATAATTGATGGTGATTTGCAGCTGACAAAAGGGTAGCAGCAAAGACATTTAAAAGTGGCAAGTCTAGGCTTCATGAGCGGGTGAGGGACTGTCCTGGCAGTGGCTAAGTCTACCAGGCTCAGGCTTAATAAATACAAGGTACAAATTCCAAGATGGGCTTCAAAACAAGTAGGGTGGAGATATTTTTGTTGGTTTAGGGCGTGGGTTGTTTGGTTGGTTGTTGTTTTGTTGGGGTTTTTCCTTGTTTTCAAACTAACTCAAGATCAGCAAGTTTAAACATAATCTTATTTCTTCCAGAGTGGTGAGAATTTGAGTACAGATATTTTTTTCTTTCTGCATGTTTTTTTTGGTTTGGCTGTTTTTTTAAAGTAAATGCATTTTCCTGTTAAGACTGCAGCACATGGGTTCCCAGGGAATAGTTCAGCTGTGTTTTGACTTTTAAAACATTTTATACTTTCTTTTCCTCTTAACTTCAGGCATTTAGAATGCATTAGGGTCACTGGTTCTGGTGGCAATGCTGATGTTAAGGTTAGTTCAAGGGTAATTTAATGTATTTAGGAGGTGTCAGTATTGAAATTCTGTAAAAGAAAGTATGCATTATTTTGAGTGCAAGTCTAGATAATAGATACCTTGTATCAAATTCACGTTTGTGTGGAGAAAAGGTAATGTGCAGTTACAGAAGTATGTCAAGTGACACTGGAGTATACATAGCAATAATGAAAGTAGAAAATTCAGCTCCTGAGTATCTAAATATCTATATATATGTATGCATACATTATATCATGATTATGCAAAGAAGGAAGTGGAAGATAATCCTTTAAGAGAAGGTTTTTGGAGAAGGTTTATCTTTGATGACCCTTGCCATGTAACTATCACAAGGAACTGTTGATCCAAAAGGCCATGTGAACATAGCTGTAAAGCAGAAAAATCACGGAACTAACTTCTTCCACTCTAATAATAAATAAATTATGACAGACTGCTCATTATTTTAATTAAATTAATGTGTAGTCATTAATAGTTATGATACTTCATCCCTCCATCTCATAGACAAGAAAGACTGTTAATTCAGGGCTCAGGAATACAAGAACAACATAGCTCCAAGGCACCTCAAAAATTGGATGAAGAAACAACTGCTCATGTTGCTGTTTGGACACAGATTTGTAGCTTACCCATGGCAGTTGTCTCGATACTGCTGTTAATAGCATTTTGCCTTGTCTTCTGATCACACAGGTCTTACAGATACTCAAGGAAATGTGTGTGTGGTAAAACTTGGCATGATTTATATAGCTTGGAGTAATGAGTAAGTTCTTACTTAATTAAATGAATTATGTAGACATTTTTTAATTGTCCAAATGCCAAACCAGATACACTGGGCTTTGGAAATCCTCCCTACTTTTAGAGCAATACTGACTTTGTTTCTTACCATGATTTTTTTTCAGGCTAGTAATCTATAATGTGCTCAAGCTATTTTGATATGGTTATCTTTAATTAAGCACATAACTTACTAATATTTTGAAAGTTGCATTAAATTCTTTTGATAATATTTTAACATGCCTATTTGTAATTACATTCTTTTGCTACAGAAGACAGATTGGTAAGTCATTAGTTATTAGGGAAAAAGAATTGTTCTAATGAATAAACAAGGCCTTTCAGACACTAAGCTGATAGTGTCAAGCATCAGTCAGGAGGGCCAAAATAAGCACTTCAAGGCTATTACTGGACTGCACATATCTACCAGTATTTAAATCATAATTCATAAAAACTGTATGGTTTTAAAAGCATGGCAATGCGTCATATTATATAATATTAGAAATATCTTTCCCCAGCATGTGCTTAATACTGTAGTGTGTTTTGGTATTGTTACAACAAGTGCCCTGTGAAAGTGAACCAGTTAATGCCTGATGTGATTTACTGTGTCTTAAGCTGGGAGGTCGTAACCATAAATATTGTAAAGGGCTTTGATTTTCAGATGATGCCAAACATTCTCATTTTGAAAAATGGATCTCACTGAAATGTGTAACATTCGGAAAGGAAACACAACATTTTTAATTTAATTTCCATTCTTTTCTGTGACAATTACAGATCACATGAAAAAGGAAGCCATCATAGCATGTCATATATTGAACTCAATGAAATACATTACAATATGAATCTCTGGAGGGTTTTTTTATCCAGTGGGTCTCTAATTTATACTTGCTCATTCAGGAATAAATAGTGCTATTTTCTGACCTGTCATCTGTCTCACCTCAACTCTCTTCAGCTCTTACACTGAGAAAATGATGTCGTTCAGCTGAATGCTAAAGCAGCAAACTGTGTTAAGATTAATTTTACAGTCCAGCCCTTAAAAATTTTAGAAACTATTCTATTCATCCTGTCATTACTGTGACACTAGATTTCCAGTGTGGCATATGTACACATAGGGTAGGTACGTGTGTATAGAGGGAGAGACAGAATGATTGAATGAATACATAAATGAGTGAATACTGGTGGTGTTCTGAGTTCTGCTACCAGTTCTCCTGAACTTCTTGATCTCATTACCACCACCCAGTGGAAAAGCTTGGAGCTAATGCCAATTCCTGGTGTGAACTTCAGGACTTCTTCCCATGGAAATACCTACTGCTTCCGTAGATGAGCCCAAGCTCACTGATGTGACGTTCCTAATTGACTGTGGAATACTTTTGATCAATTTTTTAGACTCCAGATTTTTCAACTCTGGAAAAAAATTGTGTGGACATTGGCAGGGAAAACAATCTGTTTGTAATAAATGACCACAAATCATCTGCTATCCTAGATCTCAAAATTTACAATTTTCCTATTTATTTGTGAATTTCCCTTTATCAGGTTTTCCCTTAATGCTTCATTTATTTTCATTAAAAAAGCTGTTCACTTTTTAAGTATCTTGGAAGTATTGTATTTTTTAACAAAGCAAGTTTTAACTCGATAAAATTAATTTTAAAAATTTAATTGGTAAAAATGAAAACTTGGTGCTCATTCTGTAGCCAACTCCACCTCCAGAAAAGTACCAGACACAAAATGGCTGCTTGAAATCTCTTTGGATATTGTTTACGGTGTTAATGTGCTGTTTGCTTTAAAGTAGTGCTGGTTATGCACCTTGCCTGCTGGATTTTAGTGAGCTTTGCCTGGTGGCTTGGTGGAACTGCACCCATTCTGTGGTCTTTTGGCTTTTGCTTTTTGATTTATGCAAGGGTATATTTTTTTAATTGAGTTTTTTTGTGTTGTTACTGAAAGATTGTTCCTTGCACTGTCGTGCTAGATTGTTAGAGACGTGAAACTGAAGAGGATTTTATGTAGCAGTCAGTTGGGAAAAGTCATGGAATGGTTTGGGTTGGAAGAGACCTCAAAGATCATTTAAAAAAGACCATCTAAAAAACAAAACCACCTAAAGACTCCCCTGCACATGCAGGTACACCTTCCACTAGAGATGGAGGTATTGCCTTTGAGATATAATCCAATCTTTTTCTTATGATTTTTGATAATTTAATTTCATTTATTCTGTTTGGGTTTGACTTGGATGTTTGGTTTGAATGGATATTGGGAAACTATAATTCCATGACAGACTGTTTCGGGGATTCATTTTCCAGTTGCTGGCTCCATTTGCTTTTCACATAGAGACACTCTATTTGATAGAGAATTTGCTTCTATTGGCAATGTTTAACATAGCAGAGTGAACTGCCTTTTCAGTGTTTGAAATGAGCAAGAGTGGCTTTTACAGAGGGTCCTTTCACCTTGGCGTGGGCCATCAGGTGTTTTCTGGCCTTTGTAAAAATATCCTCCTGTTTAATACTATTACAGTACATCAGTTACTTGTTGGTGTCACCTCATTCAGTGTGTCATTTGCAATTTTATTTTAACATTTTATTTGTCTGGTTTGTTTTTTTTGTTAAGGGATTAGGGAAGAAAACAAAAAGATGCACTGTGCATGTGCTGTTAGGAAAATTCTGCAGCATAAACATTAAGAAGGGAAGATACAGAGAATGGTGTATTATATCCAGTAACAGCAAAGTTTTTCCCAATAGTATCCTAAAGCAGACAGTGGTAATATTGGTAACTGGGAAAAGCAGGGGCAGAAATTGTTTGCATTTCTTAACACAGGAATGTGGTGCTAGATACAGATGCTATGTGGATATGTGAAAAGAGGGAGGGGATAATTCTTGCTGGACAAGTTTTTTCCTGGAGCTGCTCTGAATAAGCAGTGGTATGAAATTATGTACTTTGGAGGGCTGAAGGAGCAAAGAAAACAGAGTATGTTTTAATAAATCTTTGCTGCTGCTTTCGAGATTGAGCAGAAATACTAGTTTAAGCCTTCACAGTCCTCTTACTGTGACAAAATTTTGGGGGCTGCAGGCTGCAGCCCACGATTTGAGTGCATGCTGCAGGGCTTTAAGGCCTTTCCTTAGCTGTGTGATACCAGCACTCCACTCAGCTCAAGTGTTGGAATAGGGAGCCCACTCTGATACTCTCCACACACCATGAAGGATGTGCTGGGAACTAGGCTACCAGACTGTCCCAGTTTCCTCTTTCTCCTGCTGTACCACCCCCACAGCTGATGAATGAATGCAGTTGTAATACAGTGTATAATGTGCATTACCCCATAATGGCCTTTAAAAGGTACATGGGATACTCCCGGTTTTCCTTCCGCTTAATGCAAGGATGATGGACATCTGAAATAGGGAGAAACACCCAAGGCTAAGTGAAAAGGGAAAAAAAAAGGTGCAGGAGATGGTAAAAAGGTGTATGTCAGGCAGCAGATTACTTACAGGGAGATATTAGGATAAAGTGAATTTTGTTGAACTCAGCAAGAATTGTTATGGGAGCTTAACTGAGTTTCTTGTGACTTGAACACAGATACTCCGTTCCGTCCTGGATGGATATGTTTCAGGAGAGAGTGAATGATTTCTCAGGATATGTTAGTAACACATACGCTGTGCCATGCTTTAAAAACTGTTAACCGACAAAGGATTGTTTATACTCTTGAATATTTTTTTCTGGGTTATGCCAGGATTATTTATTGAATAATGAGTATTATTAAATATTCGAATGCAGAATATTGAGTACTCTCACAGGCAGAAAAACAGTAGAATGCACATGAATTAGTTTAATTTGTTCACTGGCTTCTAGTTCACAAGTTTTCCAGAAAGTCTCTCAAATCCATAGCCTCTTTCTTGAGTTGATATTTGCCGTTTTATACAGGAACAACTCCTTGGAAATTTTTTGCAAATAGAAGAATGAGAGAATGAGTAAATAAGCAGCACTGGCTATTATTATATGGCAGAGATTTGAGTAAATAGCTATATAAACAGCTGAAACCCCAGATACTTACCCAGGAGAACAGGACAGAGATGGAAATAGGAAAGACTGATGGTAGGTAGGAGCCATAGGGTTAGGGATTGATGAAATTAGGAATTTCTTGAAAATAAAAGATTTGGTAAGGAAGCAGCATCTTGAGCCTGTGTGATCATAACAAACAGAATGAGGCAAGAAAACTTAGGTGAAGGGTTAAGATAGGAAAGTATCAGAGATCATCCGAAAAGAAAAAAAAAGAGACGAACCAGGATAAGTAGGACTAGAAAATGTATATTTTGCTTGTTAGGTGTTATTTAGTACTACTTGTCCTTTTGTTTATTGAGTGCTTTGGAGGAATCAAGTGATCTTTAATTGCCTGTTGGTTTTTTCCCTCCCTTAACAGAGGAGGACAGTGATCTTCATGAGCAGAAGCTACAGCAGCTTTAATGCTGTTGGTCACTCCTGTTTGGTACAAAGCAGGTTGAGCCTTTGAAACTTGAGCTGTGGGAGTAGATTATTTCTCTGTTGCTACACGAAGATGTTCCCAAGTCCTTGGACTCTTAACAAGAGTGTGAAAGCAGTGCCTGCACATCTCTGAAAGGCCAGAGAGCAGCTGTACAACCCTGAAAGGGCCCAGGTATGGCTGTAGCAGCTGTGAGCAAACATGTCAGCAATGCGTCTGTGCAAGGATTTCAGAGAAAAAGGTTCCAATTCTTTGAGATGGCGGATGTGTAGAGTTTCCCTCCCAGGCAGAAGGGTCCTCACATATCAGTAACATTCTATTTAGAAGGTGGAAAAAATTGTTCCAGTCCAAGCTGGAATATATTTATTCCCAGGAAAGATTTGCCTAATTTTATTTCTTGCATAATTTTATGTCTTTTCATTACTCTGTCCTACCTAAACTTCTGACATTTTTGAGAGACAACCACACCCGTGATCCTGTCTGAAGTGGGAACCAGGCCTTAAGTGTGCTGTGCTGTTAAAATTATCAGGTATTTATAATATTGACTTGATTTTCACATGGCAACGAAGTTGCTGGTTATTTCTAGATGTACACGTACATCCTCATAACCAGAAAAATCGTGTTACTGTGCGTGTACATTATCACACTCTTTTTTTGGCTGTAACAAGAAACAGCAAATTCTGATCTCTCACCTGTGTTTCAGCTGTCAAAACTTTCCACTTTTGCCATTTCCGTAATTCCTTCCTAAGTACTGAAAATGCTACAGAATGAGTGACAGCTGTCAAAATTTACTATTCACTGTGTACGAATGGAGGTAATGATAGAAAATGCTTATCAGAAGGAGGCAGATCTCAAAAACTGGGGCTTCCTTCATCAAGGATGCGAACACCTGAGACAATAATTTCTGCCAGGGAAGTGTTTGTATGTGTCCCCATCCTGAATCTTCTGGCAGGAGCTCATCTATTTTGGAGGACAAGATGATAGGACAGTGGTATTATGTTGCCAGCAGTAAATGCTGACTAAGTGACATGTTCAGATGTTACATCATGTTTCTGGGCTTCTTTTCTAAGGTGTTCCCTCTTTTGGCACTGGAATTTCATCCCATCAATCTTGATTTTTACAATCCAGAATAAAGGTAAAGCAGGTTGGAAGATAAGGCAGCTAAGAGTGTTTCACACCTCACATGAGAAATCTGCAAATCACAGATATCTTATGGGGGGAAAAAACCCCAACAAAACAACAGACCACACTTAAGCATCTTTCTTGTGCACATCTTACACTGTGACAAATTCTGGTCCTGGAAGCCAGCTCCAATTTGCGTGCTGCAAAAAGAAAGGAACATTTATGCTGGTGAAGGAGCAGGGGTATGCTATAGCTACCTCATCCTGATGTGCATAATGGTTTTTAGTCCAGTTTGCTGGGGGCTTTGTAGAACTGAGCGAGTACATTATACGGGCTTTGAGGCTGAGGATCGCAGAGGCTGCGCCAGAGCCTGCAAGAAACCATGGTTGTTGTCCTTTTCCTTGCAGACGCCCAAGCCCTGCGAGGCCGGGTGGGCAGAGCTGCCTCCGCCGGCGGCCCTGGGCCGGGAGAACCGTGAGTAACCGCGGGGGAGAGGCGGGCTCCCCGGGAAGGGGGGATGCGGCCCCCAAGGAGGAGGGATGCGGGCGCCCCGAGAAGGGGGGATGTGGCCCCAGCGCTTCCCGACGCCGTGACCCAGAAGTTTTGCCAGCCCGCTCCTGATCCTGCAGCTTGCCGGGCGGCATGGGGCGGGGATGGGCTGCGGCGGCCGCAGTCCAGCAAAGGGCGGGATGGAGCTTACCCCGAGCGGGGATGAGAAATGACCGATTTCCCCCAGTTACGCCGTCACGGGCCAGAGGAGCCGAGAGCGGCGGGCGGGGGCGGCGACCGATGGAGCCCGGGGAGCGGGGGGCTGCTCCTCCCCGGGCAGGTGGAGGTGCCTGTGAGTTGGGTGTTAGAGAAATATATAACAAAAAAGAAAAGGGCGCGGTGGAGGGCGCGGAGGCTGCTCGGAGGAGGGCGAGAGCGTTGGGCTGGGGGCGTCGCACCCCGGGCATCTCTCCGTGCCCACCCCCCACCCCCCCAAAATCCCGGAGGAACCACCCTCGGCGGCGTCCCCACCCCC